>PVKS010010223.1:0-60940 GCA_004027875.1 Aplodontia rufa
ATGGGGAGGGGGGAGGGTATATGAAGAACTTATAGGAGACTGGAAATTGGGAAGATGGGGGAACCATCCCAGAAGCCGATGTCATTCCTCCACGATCTATCCAGTTAACGCATGAGTTCTTCTGGGGGAAACTACAAAAGGTAAAATCCAAGGTGGTTATCTATGATCTGGTTTTTCCCCTCAATAACAAAGTTTATATACATTGACTGATAATGTTTTGATACTGTTTCTCTCTCAACTGTATTTCTATATTCTTCTAATAAAAAAATAAAAAATAAAAAATAAAATTAATGAAGCACTAGCAAAAAATCCAGGGCTTGTCAACAAATCTTGTTATGAAGATCGTTGGCTGATAAACACTGAGTAATCCCTTAAAACTAGTGACCTAAAGAGAAAAAAAGCATATGAGAAATACATAAAGTTTACCAAGGAGTGAAAATAGCACCCCTACATCAACTGGTGTGAAATCATTTACTCCAGCACAGTTGTCCTAAATCAGTGGTGGATGGAAGATTTAAAATGAAACTATTCTCAACACTGCAATTGGAAGAAAATACTCCTTAACTTCCCAGTGACCACAGATAAACACAACATGCATAATTTTTACAGTACCTTATGAATTTTAGAGTAGGCTTTAGGCTATGGTATTTGGAATTCAAGAAATTATCTGTGGCCAAAAACTACTTATAAAAATTATGTAATTCAAGGATAACCATTTTATCATAAGCTTTATATATTTTATTTTGCTTACATCCATACCTGGATTTCAGTCAAAATACTTAATTATCTTATTGAAAATAACTGGAAATGGAGGAATATATCAGTTATAGTGTCAGATGAAGAATAAAGCTATCTTAATTTTATAATATACTGCATTTGCTAGTGCTATTTTTATACACTTAAGGAACAGTTTTGCAGCAAAATCTGAAACAAAACAGTCAACTTCATTAAAAAAAAAAAAAAAAACAACTTCCTTAAAGAAAGTTTGCAGGATCCACGGGCCCCATGTCTTCCTATTTCTAGTCCTTTACTGTCCTATTTACCACTGAAGCAGCAGTGACTTAAAATGTAATAATTGCTCAAGAACTTTATTGAATATAAGTGATTAAATTCTAACATTCTCATTAATCAGCACTACCATCAAATTAGACATTAAGGATAAGAATTTTTTTAAAGAATTCTCAAGTTTCTCAAAGATTCAATGTTTTATACTACTGTTTTTCTATGAATCAACTTCTTAGGTGTCAAGTTTTCTGCATAAAATTTAAATTTTGCTTTTAAATATTTAAAATAGTGTAAAATCTTAATAGTCATGTAACTTCAGCACTCACGTCTGTACTCATGTTGTGATTAAAGAATTTAATCCCAATGCAATATTTTTCAAATTTGAAATTTTAGGATCTATAGCTCTTATATTTGAAAAACTATACTTTATATATAATTTTCAATTTTAAAAATTCCTCCAAACCCTTATTATAGATTCCCCTTTCTTACCAAGATTAAACATATTTGCTTGATGTCTCAATATTGTATTATATGTAGTATATTTTGTTTATCCATTTATGTGTATTGGTTTTAGCTATTGTGAATAAAGCTACTGTTTAATGTAAATATACAACTATATTTTTGGGACCCTGCTTCCAATGTGTTTGTTTTTTTTTTTCCTACTTTTTTTTATATATCAGGGATTGAACCCAGGGGTGCTTAACCACTGAGCCATATCCCCAGGCCTTTCTATTTTTTAATTTAAGACAAGGTCTTACTAAGTTACTCAAGGCCTCACTAAGTTGATGAGGCCAGTCTTGAACTTGCTATCCTCCTGCCTCAGCCTCCCGAGAAGCTGGGATTACAGATGTGTACCATTATGCCTGGCATTGTTCTACATTTTTTATTTGGGCATTATAGTTGATGGGATTTGTTGTTATGTATTTGTACATGCACACAATATAACAATATAATTTAGCCACTATCCCTCCTCAGCACCTCCCTCCTCCCCGACCACATCCCACTCTTCCCTTTTCTCTACTGATCTCCTTTTGATGTTTAGGAGATCCACTCCCACACCTTTGTTTTCCTTTTTCCTCTCTAGCTTCCACATATGAGAGGAAAACATAAGACCCTTGACCTTCTGAGTTGGACTTATTTTTCTTGACATAATGTTCTCTAGTTCCATCCATTTTCCTGCAAGTGACACAATTTCATTTTTCTTTATGGCTAAATAAAACCCTATTGTGCACATATGCCACTTTTTTTAATCCATTCCATTCATCCAATGATGTACACATAGGCTAATCCCATAGTTGGACTATTATGAACTGTGCTGCTATAAACATGGGTATGAGTACATCACTACACTAAGACGATTTGAACTCTTCAGGGCAAATACTGAGAAGTGGTATAGCTGGGTCATATGGTAGTTTCATGCCCAGTCTTCTGAGGACCCCCCATACCGATTTCCACAGTGGCTGTACTAATGTACAATCCAACCAACAGTGTGACAGTATTTGCTTCCAGTAATTTTGCATATACACAGAAGTGGAATTGCTGAATCAAATGGTAATTCCATTTTATTCTTTTTTTTTTATTTTCTGAAAACCACCACATTGTTTTCAACAGCAGCTATACTTTTAGCTTACAGTCTCCCTTAAGTGAAAAATGGTCCAATTTCTTCACATCCTGTCAATACTTGCTGTTTTTTCCAAAGAGGCCATCCAAACAGGTATGGATTTTTATCACTGTACCATTTGATTTTTTACTATGTTTGTGCTTTGCCTATTTAAGAAAATTTTATTCACTACTGGATGGTTTGGGTTTGTCTGCTTTCTGCTTTTCTGCAGCAATCTTTCTGTTGGTTACTTCTGTTGACAGAGAGTACTTTTTGCATTCTTTTCTCCGTCCCTCTACTTTCCTTTTGAACATACTGAAGGTTAAAATGTGAGCAGCACTCACTACAGAAGATTTACAAAAGACCCCACTTTAAGTAAGCCTCAAATCACCTGTCAATACCATACTACCCTCTTCAGAGATAAACAATTATTAATATTTTTGATGTCTGAAGCTTCCAAATGTTTTGTTTTAAAAAGAAAACAACTATTTTTTTTAAATGCAGACTAGATCAACCAATAAATACTTTTATTGGCTGAACTGTGTTTCTTTCTTAAAAACTTTACGTATCAATACATATGTAGGCATTTCTTTTTGATTAGCAAAAGTGGTCCACAATACAACTCTATGTCACAACTTAACTTTTTTCCTACTAATGGACATTTAAGATTACTTTTGATTTTTCTATTACAGGCAAAGCTATAACATGCATCCTTCTATCATCTTTGTATACATGCGCAAGAGTTTCAGAAAACCAGATTTCTAGAGACAATGAGTAGATCAAGGAGTTTTCATATTTTAAATTTGGGTAAACATTATCAAAGGTGGAACCAACTATATATTTGTGTCAGAGGCTATCAATGAGACTACTGAACATTCTGTTGCAGGTGATAGCTAATGCAATGAAGTAAGAAAAACAAAAGTCAAAAATATGGAACAAGGATTGGAGATTCCTCTTCCCATAATACACCACTGAAATGCCTGTCTACTTAAGGAACATTCAAGAAAATCTCTTAGAGAAATTTAATATGCGTTACTATAGTATTTATAGTAGAAGAAAAAACTCGGTGATTCAATCAACAAATATAATAACTACATGAACTATGGTACATCTAACTGAAAAGTCTGTTACAGTTACTGAAAGTTACAGCATTGACATCTTCTGGAAATCTGTTAGAAATACAGAATTTCTGCTCACTCCAAACCCTATGAGTCAGTATCAGCATTTTAACAAGATCTCAGTGTGGCTTGTAGGTATTTTAAAGTTTGATAAGCACCACTTTGGGATATTTAAATACTGATTGCAGTCCTACATGTACGAACATGAAAACATTCTAAAGATAAAAAATCATGAGAAATTTCCAGAGCAAACCAGATGATACAATTATATTTTTAATGAAAAACAACATATTTCTATATGTAGATGTATACAAATTCTTTCTCAAGAAGGCAAAAAAATACACACCAAACTGGTAACAGTGGTTATCCTCTGAGGAAAAGGGTGGGGATGGGGAAGGAGTAATAAAGGAGACTTATTTTGTTGATATAGTTTGATTCTTTAATAATGATATTGTGTTACTTACATCACTTAAAAAAAAAAAAGAGGGACAGTGAGAGAGATCAATTTTTATTTATTTTTTCCCGTGACTTTGGTGCTCTGACACTTTGGTGTGTACATGGTGCTGGGGTTTGAACCTGCATTCTCAGACACACAGCAAGTGCTGCTGAGCCACCACTCCAGTCCCACTCACATCATTTTTAAGAAAAAAAGAAAAGTCAAAGAGCAAATTGAAAAGATGTTAGGACTAAATATAAATTCTTGATAAGCTACCAGAAAAAATGATCAGAGTATGTGTGTGCATGTGTTTGCTGTCACTCATATTTTTTATATAACCGAAAAAACTTAGAAAATGTCAATTTAAAAATCTAATTTACAATCACTACAAAAGCAATCCAGTAACTACATATCTATCAAGGAAAGTATAAAACATTTAAGATAACTTCCTCACAGCTGACAGTTCCTAAAATATGAAACACCAGATACAAAAGACTATTTCAAAAACTTAAGCAACAAGTCATCTGAACTCCAGTATAATTAATACATTAACTTACTGACAGTAACAAACACCTACTGTCTCCCATATGTAACTATTTCACTTCAGTCTTCTTCTACAACCACTTTACGCTTCCCATTTTAATCTGGCTCCCTTCAATCTCCCATCTCTTATTCCACCTCTCCTTTTTTCTATTTTATTTTCATCCCCTCTTTAAGTTCAATTTAGAACACAATTACTAACATGTGTCCTTTCAGCTTATTTTATAGTACTCCTGTACCCTGAGTTAAGTACTTGTAGTGATTTTTAGTAATTAAACTTACAGTATATGCTGTACATAGTACTTCCTGAGTTAAGAGACTGGTAATGACTTTTAGTAATTAAATTTAGGGTATATGATGATCTATGGTTTACTTTTAAACCACCACTGTTACTGAGACACTCTGTCCTTTCAAAGACAGACTGGTGAAATTAACGCTTGTATGCTGAGCCTATGAGTTGAAGCTACCATATACTGCCAGCATAGGACTTATTATAAAGTGATGACTATTCATTAAAGGATTCCCTGTAAAAGGGGAAGGGGAAATCCATCTTAGTAGATGTGCCAGTCTAGGACTCCTGAAAACATGAGGAAACAGGCAAACAAGAAAACCCCAAAATTTACAACTCTACCTGCTCCCAAAATCCAGACATCAAAGGGGATAAAATTCCCCAAATTACAAAAAGTTTATTATTGAAATGATTAATGAGCTAAAGAAGAGGTAAAGAATGACTTAAGAGAGCAAACACAGAAGGTGAAAGACCATTTCAATAAAGAGAAAGAGACTGAAGAACACCCAATCAGAATTCCTAGAAATGAAAGACATAATAGAAAAAAATCAGTTGAAAGTATCCAATAGATTAGACTATGTAAAAACAGAAATTTAGGCCTCAAAGACAGGGTACATGAATTTGAACATTCAGCAAGCAGTAAAGAAAAATAAAAGACCATGACAAGAATATATAAGAACTCTGGGACAATATTTAAGACATCAAACTTAAGGGACTAGAGTGGTGGCTCAGTGGTAGAACCCTTGCCTGGCATGAGCAAGAAACCAGGTTCAAACTCCAGCTCCATACAGAGAAAGAAAAAAACAGATGAAAAAATTCATTCTCTCATTTAGAGAGAAAGAGGGAGAAAAAGAGATCAAACTTAAGAGTCACTGGGACTGAATAGGACACGGAGATATAGGTTAATGACATTAAGAACCTTTCTAGTGGAGCTGGAGAGGTGGTTCAGTGGTTGGGCACTTGCCTGTCCTGAGGGAGGATCTGGGTTCGATCCCCAGCACCACATACACAACTAAGTGGTGGAAAAACAAACAAACAAACACCAGATGAAAAAAATGAAATTAATTCTTTTTTTTTTTTTTAAGAAAGAGGGGACAGTGGGGGGGGGAGAGAGAGAGAGAGAGAGAGAGAGAAGCAATCATTTATTTAGTTTTTTACATGACTTCCATTCCTGGGACACTTGGACTTTCATTCCTGGGATACTTGGTTGTGTACACGGTGCTGGGGTTTGAACTCACATATTCGTGCATGCCAGGCAAGCGCCATAACTGCTGAGCCACTGCTCCAGCCCTGAAATTCTTTTCTTTTTTTAATAAAACAATGCTTAATATAATTTAATATGTATTTCCAATTTTTTTTGAACAACCATACAAAATTTTAACAAAATAATATAAAATGCATATAGTTTCTGGATACTGGATTTACCCCCAGGAGTGCCCCCCCAATTTCCCACCCGTATCCCTCCCTTCCCTTACCCACAATATCTGTAAAAAAGTATTAGGCTGTATAACATTACACCTTATCTGGATTTAACACATGATAATAGACCACCTTTCTGAATGGCAAGGGTCTAGTTCCAACCTCCACAGATGAGTGGAGACATTCGACCCTTGGATCTCTGGGTTAAGCTGATTTTACTAAGCATAATTTCCTCCATAGCCATCCATTTACCTTCAAAGGCTGCAATATCATTGCTTCTAATTGCTGTGTAAAATTCCAGGGTATATATGTACCACAGTTTTTGGATCCATTCATCCAGTGAGGGACATCTGGGTTGTTTCCATAGTCTAGCAATAGTAAATTGAGCTGCTATGAACATAGATATTGCTGTGTCACTATAATGTGCTGATTCTAAATCCCCTGGAAAGATACCCAGGAGTGGAATAGCAGGATCATATGGTGGGCTCATCCCTAGTTTTTTGAGGATTCTCCACACTGCTTTCCAGAGGGGCTGGACCAGTCTGCAGCTCCACCAACAGTGTGTTAGTGTGCCTATCTCTCCACATCCCCTCCAGCATCTATTATTGTTTATTTTCTTCATCTTTGCCATTCTGAGTGGCATAAGGTGATATCTTAATGTGGTTTTCATTTGCATTTCTCTGATTACTAGAGATTTTGAGCACTTTCTCATGTATTCATTGGCTTGATCAATGTCCTCTGGTGAGAAGTTTCTATTTAGCTCTTTGGCCCATTTATTAATTAGGCTGCCTAGTGTTTTTGTAGTTGAGATTTTTGAGGATTTTGTAGATTCTGGATATGAGACCCCTGTCAGAGGAATCATAGCCCATGATTCTCTCCATTTCCGTAGGAAACCTCTTGACTCATGATTGTTTCCTTGGCAGTACAAAAGCTTTTTAGCTTTATGGCATCCCATTCACTGATTTTTGACTTTACTTCCTTCACTTTTGGAGACTTGTTGAGAAATTCTTTGCCTACTCCCAAATGCTGAAGAGTTGGACCTACTTTGTCTTCTATCAATTGCAAGGTAGCTGGTTTAATTCCTAGCTCCTTGATCCATTTTGATTTGATTCTGGTGCAAGGAGAAAGATATGGGTCTAATTTCAACTTTCTTCAAGTGGCTGACCAGTTTGTCCAGCACCATTTGTTGAAGAGGCTGTCAGTCCTCCATGTAATACTTTCCCCCCCTTTGTCAAAAATCAGATGTTTAAAGATTTGAGGATTTGTTTCAGGGTGTTCTATTCTATTCCATTGGTCTTTCCTATCTTGATACCAGTACCGTGCTGTCTTTGTTACTACGGCTCTATAGTATAATTTTAAATCTGGTATGGCAAAACCACCTGTTTCATCTTTCTTGTTTAGTAGTGAAATTAATTATTAAAAAAAAAAAAAGAACCTTTTCAGTAAAATAATGGCAGAAATTTTCCAAACCTTTGGAATTGGGCAAACATCCACATACAGGATGCATACAAAACTTCAAATAGACAAGATCAAAGAAGCAGCTCTCCAGGACACATCAAAATCAAAATGCCTGATGTGCAGAATGTAGATAAAATATTAAAAATCTCAAGAGAAAAATGTCAAGTCACATTTAGAAGCAAACCAATAAGGTTTCCTTCTGACTTCTCAGCTCAGACTCTAAAATCCAAGAGGGCTTAGAATGAGATAATCCAAACTCCAAAAGAAACAACCATCAACCAAGATTGCCATAGCCAAATCAAAAGAGAAATAAAAACTTCTTAAGATAAGAACAAGTGAATTCATGACCACTAAGCCAGCATTACAGAAAATAACTACTACACACAGAACTTTAAAACAAGTCCCATAGTTCCTGAATGAATAAAGCTCATTAGATGAAGAATTAAGCAAATGAAAATTAAAAGCAAATACATAAAACAAACCAAAATGGCAGGAAATATCAAGTATCAGTAAATCAATAATTCAAGCAATACATGGGCAAATAATCTAAATAGCCATTTGTCAAAAGAAGAAATACAAATGACCAATAAATATACGAAAAAGTGTTCAAGATTCATAGTAATCAGGAAAATGCAAATCAACAATCTGAGATTTCATCTTATTCCAATTAGGCAATCATCAAGAATATGAAGAACAACAATTGCTAGTGTGGATGTGTAGAAAAAGTTACACTTTCACACTGAGAGGGGGACTGACAATTTGTACAAACACTTTGGAAAGCAATATGGAGATTCCTCAAAAGACTAGGAATGGACCCACCATATGACCCAGCTATAACAGACCTTGGAATTTATCCAAAAGAACTAAAACCAGCATATTACAGTGATACTTGCATACTACAACATTTATAGTAGTGTAATTCATAACAGTCAAATGATGGAATTAGCCTAGATGTCCATCAACAGATAAATGGATAAAGAAAATATTGTATATATATACAACAGAGTTTTATTCAGCCATAAAAAGAATGAATATATGTCATATGCTGATGTAAAATGGATGAAAATGGAGAACATAATGTTAGATTTAAAAAGTCAGATTCAGAAAGCCTAGGGTCAAATGTTTTCTCTATGTGGAAGCTGGAGAGAAAAAAAAATTTTAAGGGATCTCACAAAAACAGAAGGGAGATCAATAGGGTAGAAGAAGGGAATGGACAGGAAGAGGAGGAGGGAAGGCCAAAGGGAAGTACTGTGGAACGAAATCTACCAGATTATGTTATGTCCATGTCTGTGTACAATGAACCCTGCTTTTATGTATAATTATAGTATACTCACTAAAATATATAATAATAATAATAGGATCAAAAAACAACAAGTGGATGGGAGAAGGGAGGAGGGAAAGAAACGAAAGGTAAAAGGAGTAAGAATGATCCCAAACTGCCAACATTCAAACCACCTGTCACAGCTGAAAGCAAATAGGAACTGTGTTTTGGATCTAAACTGGGACAACTCAGGAGCTTCTCCACTGTGGAGGGGACAGTGGATTATCCCACCCGTCCATAAGGAGGTAGAACAGTAGCCATTTTAACCAAAGAGGCAGGAGAGAAGGAGTCCATATTCCAGGACAGATTTCTGCACAATCCTGCCAGGACCTTGCTGACATGCAGAGTTTGAATCCTGAACAGCAGCTATGGGACTAGTCCAGACATCAACCAGCCCAAAAGGATTTGGAATGGATTAGTGGGGCTGGCAGGTAGGGATCCCAGCTTAGCTTGGTCCCCCTCCCTAAATGGAAGGGACCCAAGTCACTGCCTAAGGTGGGTCCAGAGCACACAAGAGAGCACTGGGGCTGGGTCCAGGAGGTCTAGAGGAACAGCATATACGTTCAGCAGAGGGTGTGCTGCTCTGCATTCACTCCCCTATACCTGGAATCTGGAGGCCCTCTCAAGTTACAGTTCTCTCAGTGGAGGCCAGCAGGGGACAGCCCCTCAGAGCCTGAATTAACCTGAATTCTTTGAGGCAGTAGCAGCTCAAAAACACCCCAGATGACTGAGCCCTAGGCTCAAGTCTGGGAAACCTGCTCTCCACCCTTAGAATCCTGTAAAGCTTCCACCTTATGATCACAGAGTTTCTGGTTGTGGGTTTCTACTAACAAATCTTAACTCGACACTGATCATCTGTCCCCAATATGTAACAAGATAACCCTAGGGATAGCAATTTATTTTTTCTTCTTCAAGAATTTTTTCCTACTTTCTTTCTGTTTTTTTCTTTAGATATATACTGCATCTTTTTCCTTTTTTCTTCTCTTCAAATTCTTTTTTCTTTTATTCCTTCTTTTTTTGCTTCTTTCTCTTTTAATTGTAGATATTTTTGCTTTCAGGAGGTTGTTAAACCTACTATTCCCCTAAGAGATAGTAATTATTATTGTAATAGTTATAGAAGGAACAAAGTAATTGGTATAATGCAGTGTATTGTATTCATTTGATGTTCATTTTGACTGTATATTCTTATCTCTGGAGGCAACTCACAAGTTAGGGAACCTGCTATTGAATTCAACTACCCTCACAAACCCCTACCCAAGTAAGGGAGAGCAGAAAAACCCCCAACCCATCAACAAGATCCCACAGAGGAACAACCATAGAGGAGTCTCAGGATGTGTTCCCAGGTACCAACCCATACTTCATATTCAGTGAAAAGGAGCAGAACAAACGATTCAATTGTGCACAACGGCTCACACACAACAAAATAAGGTGAAAAAGAGATGACTTCAATCCAAAGTACATGAAAACATGAAATTCTTCAAAGATGAGGAATCAGGCTAGAAAAGTTTGCTTCAAATCCACAACTCCCAGGGCTGGAGAGGTGGCTCAGCAGTTTCGGGGCTTGCCTGGCAAGCACAAGGACCCGGGTTCAAACCCCAGCACCATGTACACAACTAAGTGTTGGAGCAACGAAGGCCATGTGAAAAACTAAAGTTGTTTCTCTCTTTCTCTGTCTCTCTCACAGTCCCTCTCTCTTGAAAAAACAAAACAAAACAAAACAAAACAACCCCACAACTCCCCAACCATGGAGTCCATGGATAGGGAAAGGGATGAAAACTTAGAAAAAACTATCAATGACCTGATTACTAAATCAATGGAAGACCTAAAAGAAGATCTAAAGAAGGAAATAAGAAAGGAAACATGAGATGAAAAACTTCTTTAACAAAAAGATGGATACATTGAAAAGAGGAATTTTAGACATGAAATCCTCAGTCAACCAAATCAAGGCTCAATGGAAGAATTTAACAACAGACTGATTTCTGTAGAAAATAGAACCTTAGCCCTCCAGGGTATGTAAGCTTGAATGCACGATGACAGAAAAGAAAAACAATTAGAGCATGATCAGAATTTTCAAGAAGTGTGGGATGAAATCATAAGAAATAATCTGAGAGTAAGTGGGATATCCGAGGAAAACATTAAAACTCAAATGAATGGCATAAAGAACATTCGTATCAGAAGTCAGCCAGACATCCTAATCCAGGAAGTGCATATGACACCCATTGACCTAATCAAATGAGAAGTTCACCAAAACATATCATATTCAGATATATAAAAGAGAAGTCAAGTATAGATTATTAAAAGCTGCAAGAGAATTCCATAGTGTATATACACCACAGTTTTTGGATCCATTAATCCAGTGAGGGTATATGTACCATGGAATTCTACTTAGCAATGGGAAACAATGAAATTGCAGCCTTTGAAGGCAAATGGATGGTGATGGAAGAAATCACGTTGAGCAAAGGCAGCCAAACCCAGAGTGTCAAGGGTCGGCTGGAGCTGAACCCAGGCCTTTGCGAAAGGCAGTCAACATCATGTATTAAACCCCCAAAAAGGCATAGCAAGACATAATCTAGGCAATCACAGATATGTAGCAGGGGGTGGGGAGGGGCAGGTCGGGGAGAGGATGAATAGGGAGGGATCTAGGGGGTAATTCTGGTTCAAGAATATATGCATATCATATTGTTACTTTATATGCATTTATGATTGTACAATTACTCAATTCCTTAATAAAAAAAAAATTTTAAAAAGCTCCAAGAGAGAAACACCAAGTCACATTCAGAGTCAAACCAATAAGGATCACCTCTGATTTCTCAGCTCAAACTCTGAAGTGAAGAAGATCCTGGAATGAGATATTCCAATCCTTGAAACAACATAACTTCAGACAAGATTACTATAACCAGTAAAATTTAATTCAAATTTGAAGGGGAAATAAAAACATTCCACAATTAGAACAAGCCTGCAACATTCATGAACAGAAAATCAGTGCTACAAAGAATACTCAAAGACAAACTCCAAAGAGAGGAACAAGCAAACAATTCCCAAAACCAGGAGGAAACTCAATAAAAGTACACTCCACTAAAAAGATAACCATTTCAGCACAAAATACAGAAAAAAATCAATGGCAGTGAACCACAACCATGTATCTACTCTAACACTGAATGTGAATGGTCTCAATGCCCCAATCAAAACACAGAAATTAACAGACTGGATCAAAAAACAAAATCCAACAATATGTTATTTACAAGAGACGCATCTCACAGCCAAAGACAGCCTCATGTTGAAGGTGACAGGATAGAAAAAAATCTACCAGACTTATGGTCCAAGAAAGCAAGCCAAACTGCAATACTTATATCTGACAAAGTAAATTTCAACCAAAAATTTGTCAAAACAGACAAAGAAGGCCACTATGTATTAATGAAGGGTACTGTACATCAAGAAGATATAACCATAGTAAGTATCTATGCTCAAACACCATTGCTCACAAATACATGGAAAAAATACTGTATGACTTAAGACCATTTATAGACCCCAACACAGTAATACTGGAGGACTTTAATACACCACTAACACTAATAGGCAGATCATCAAAGCAAAGCAAACAAACAAACAATAAAGATATCGCCAGCCTAAACAATTTTATGATTCAAATGGACTTAAAAGACATCTACAGAATATTCCACCCCAAATCAGTTATCTTCTTCTCAGCAGCATATGGATCCTTCTCTAACATAGATCATATTCTAGTCCACAAAGAAAATCTTAGCAAACACAAAAAAGTTGATATAATCCCATGTATCATATCAGATCATAATGGCATGACCCTAGCAACTAACAGCAAGAAAAAGAAAAGAAAGCATGTAAAACACACTGAGATTGAATAATGTCCTCTTAAATGAAGAATAATGGATCGAGGAGGATATAAAAGCAGAAATAAAAAAATTCTTGGAAATGAATCAGAATGAAGACACAATATATTGAAATCTATGGGATAACATGAAAGCATTGTTAGAAAAATTTATAGCACTAAGTGCTTTCATCAAAATCAAGAATTTGGGGTTGCAGCACTGGCTCAGTGGTTACGGCGCTTGCATGGCATGCGAAAGTATGTGAGTTCAAAAACCCTAGCACTATGTACACAACGAAGTGTCCCAGCAATGAAAACCACATGAAAAACTGAATAAAATTTATTGTGTTCTCTCTCTCTCTCTCTCTCTCACTGTCCCTCTTTAAAAAAATTTAAAAAATGACAATTCATAAACACACAAGCTTATGCTTCAATGTAAATCCCTACAAAAAAAGCAACTCAATCCCAAATTGAGCAGAAGACAGGAAATAATCAAAATCAGAGTCAAAATCAAAGAAACAGGCAATTAAAAAAAAAACAACAACAAAGAATCAACGAAACAAAGAGTTGGTTCTTTGGAAAAAATAAATAAAATTGACAGGCCCCTCCCCCAGCCAATATCACCAAAAGAAAGATCTGAATGAAGCAAATTAAGAAAAACAGAAAGGAAAACGGAGAGATCACCACTGACCCATCTGTAATCCAGAGGATTATCAGAACCTATTATGAAAAATGATACTCCTACAAGTTGGAGAACCTGAGAGACATGGGCTAATTCCTAATCACATGCAATATTCCCAGATTGTCACAGGATGGTACTGAAAACCTACACAGACCAATATCAGATTGTGAAATTGAAACAGCAATTAAAAGTCTTAGAAAAAAACCAAAAAAACCAAACCCAAGATCTGGTGGATTCTCCGCAGAATTCTACCAGATCTTTACAGAACAACTATCACTTTTCCTCATGAAGCTATTCCATGAAATTGAAATGGATAGAACCCTCCCAAACACTTCTATGAAGCAACCATTACCCTAATATCAAAGTCCAACAAAGATATATCAAGAAAGTTATTTTAACTACAATTCATTAAGACTGTTGCTGCTTCTACTCTGACTTCTTTATGTCAGTGGATGGTTGAGTGGCTGAAGGCATTTTTGTAATCATGGGAAGTCAAAAACACATGCCTTTAGTGGGTTTAGTAGGATGTATTTATATGGTTTGACAAGACTTCTGTATATACTTAAGTTGTCTCAGTACAGGATGGGTTCCAGGTATGTTCCTTTAGCCCACTATATTAACGTGATCCAACACTGAGACAAAAAGGATATGTAACTATATCCTGAACACTGGAAGAAAAGACCAAATTAGCTTTATATTTCACAAAAAAAAAAAAACTTAACGAAAGTCACTGATATATTAGGAGACAAAATAAAATACAGACAAAACAAATATTATATCAGTACATGAAGGCAATTTTTTAAAAAGTCATTTTTTCTGGGTTTTGTAATATTTGTATTTTTAAAAAAATTAACTTGTTGTGATTTGTTTTCTCATTCCAAATAATTATTCATTTTGGTACCTCTTTTGGTATTTGTTTTCTTATACAAGTTCCTCAAAATAGTTTTTCACTCCAGGCCTCACAACAAAAGCCTGATCTGCCCCTAATGACACTAATTTCTAAGGTTGCTTATAATATCTTTCATGTTAGTTTTGTACTGGAATGCTTGAATAGGCACAGAATACCTCTCAAAGGATATAAGTGAAGTTCATGGTAATGACTGTGTTCATGGAGAGGGTTTAGGCCATAAAGGTAACATTTCACTATATATGTTTTTTAAAAATTTTTCTGTAATTAAACTGTTTAAATAAAACTAAAAGTGGAGAAACATTTGACTAGGGAAGACTTCATTTTGAAAAAAAGTTCTATTGTAATTTCTTTGCAATTAATCTATAAATTCAATAAAATTCCATTTATTACGTCAAAAGAAAAATTTTTTTAAAAATTGACAAACTGAAACCACAAGTAATCTAGAACAAAAAATGATGTGAAAAAGTTTCGAGAAGAACAATGGGAAGGGATCTCATCACATATTAGTTACTAAAACACTATAGTATTAATGTAAGAATAAACAACGTTTTCAATAAAACATTTTGAAATAAGAACCAAAAAAATCTGGGTTATATAAAGGTAGTATTTCAAATAAACAGGGACAAGAATGATATTGGGATAACAGGCAATCCATTTGAGAAAAAATAAATTTTGGTATCTACCTATTACCATATGCAAAAAGTTAAAATTGAATTATTTCTAAAGAAATGTAAAGCAAGGCTTGAAAATGAATCAGAATTTTAATTTTTTATAGCCCATTTCAGGTATCAACAAGCAATTTCTTAACTCAACACTAGATTCTCTCTAATATGACTAAACTGCATCATCTACATAGGAAATCAGGGCAGTTTAGAAAATGCCTTACAAAGAAAGATAATGGAATATCCAATAATCAGATGATAAGTATTCAGCATCACTAATCATCAGGGAATGCAAATTACATCAATTTACAGATACTACTACACATTCAACAGGAGGATGAAAATTAAAAGGCTGACACCATCAACTGGTAGATTAACCAGAACACTCATATGCTAGTGGCAGGAATGTAAATTGGTCCAACCACTTTGGGAAATGGTCTGGCACACAGTATTCAATGAATAATATTTTTCAATAAAAAGGAAAAGATTGTCAACATATGCAATAACATGGATGAATCTCAAATATCTTATTTTTGTGGGAAAAAAAAGCCTGACACAAACAAAAACAGATGCCATTATTACTTTTAGGACAGGCAAAACAACTCTACGGTTCTATAGTGGAAAAAAACAAAAAGAATAGATGCTTCTAGGGTACAAAGGGGAGATGAGAAGGCGCAGGTGTGAACTTTCTACAGTGATAATATTCTAAATCTTTATAGGAGTTTTGCTTATATAGGAATGCATATTTGTTGGAACACAGGGAAAGCACACTTAAGATTTGTGTTTATCACATATGCTTGTCATCCCAACAACTCAGGAGGCTGATGTAAGAGGATTGCCAAGTTTGAAGCCAGCTTCAGCAACTTAGTGAGGCCGCAAGCAACTTAGTGAGACCCTGGCTCAAAATTTTAAATAAAATTAAAAGGACTGGGGAAGTAGCTCAGTGGTAAAGTGCCCTTAAGTTCAATCCCTAGTAACTACCTTCCCCCCATTTCTTTTGTGTATGTCAAAAGAAAAAAGTACAAAAAAAAGTATTTAAAATGCTAGCTAATTATATGAATGCTGAAGTATCTGGGTAAGATTGGCAACTTTGCTAAATTTAAAAAATTAAGGATGAATAAAATAATTGATACAGCAATTAAAATGTCAGTTGAAGAGTCAAGCTAGTGGGTGTTTCCTATAAAGCTTTTTATTATGAAAACTTCAACACACAGAAATGTTGAAAACAATTTTAAAAGATTTTTTTTCTTAGAAAAAACATTTTTTTGACACTTCAGCATTCTTATTTTTTATTAAGTTTTTAAAAGAAAAGAAGCACTACTATTTTGGAAAAAAAGAACAAAAGAGTAATACTATGTAAAATAGAAACATAAATGGTTACAAAGATCAGGATATTTTCAAATGATTTGGTTTTGAAAATGGCACAAAACAGGGCTGGAGCAGTGGCTCAGTGGCTAGAGTGCTTGCCTGGCATGTGCAAGGACCTGGGTTCGAACCCCAGCACCATACACAGCTAAGTGTCAGAGAAACAAAAGGCCAGATGAATAAATAAGTAAAATTGATTCCTCTTCTTCCCTCCCCTCCCTCCCTCCCTCTCTCCCCCTCTTAAAAAAAAAAGGCATAAAACACCCAATTGACCATGGTCATTTCTCAGAATTTCAAACTCTGTAAGTCAAATTCTGCCTCTCCATGTAAATTCTGCCTCAAAACTACAGAAGAAAATAATAGGCCTGTGATCATTACTGAATTAGATCTTTCACATAAAACTTTTTTCTTGGAGCTGGAGCAATGGCTCAGCAGTTATAGCACTTGCCTGACATGCACGAGTACATGAATTCGAACCCCAGCACCATGTACACAACAAAGTCTCAGACCAATGAAAGCAACATGACAAACTAAATAAAACTGATTCTTTCTTTCTCACTGTCCCTCTCTCTTAAAAACAAAAAACAACAACAACAACAAAAAACAAAAACAAAAAATATCATCAAGTACCATATTTCCCTTTCACTTTCTGCTCAAGAATCACTGAAATCAACTGGATAAAAACAGATCTCAGAATCTTAGTTGATGCAACAATATTGCAGCCTTTATCATCCTAAGCTAGAAATGCCTAATTACTTCTCTGTATCATCCATGGTAACCTTAAAGACAAGGACTATATCCCGTTTGACACTGTATCCCCAATGATAATTGACTATGTCTTCTGCCTATTCACAACAGGTACTGAATGTTAGTGTTTGAAAAATGCCTTTGACATTATTTTTGAGAGTCAATAAAACCCAGTATTTGCAATAATCAACAAACAAAAATCAAAACTAGGAATGAGGGTGTATGGAGATTCTGTTCTCATCCTTCCCAATTTTCATTAGATAAATTCTGTTTATCTATTTTAAATATCTGGCTTCCATCTGTAATTTTGCTTGAGTTCCCTGTATCCCTGCCCCCACTCCCTCTAAAAGAGTTTGAAACTCACTGATACAATCTCAACCTAAGGCAATTTCTCTGGATAAAAAGACCAATACATAAAATCTTGGTTATCCTTACAATGGGTATTGGGGAAAAGGCAGAAGAGATATAGATATTATTTAGCTTTTTGTCACTTATTCTCACAATTTACATTATCATTTGATGCATTTAGCTTTCAGATAAATTGAGAGTAACTATGTTATACTGAGATAAAATATTCCTGTTAGATCAGATGGAGTAAATCCTGTAACTATGTATAAACCAGGTTTACTTGAAAGTATCATCAATAAAACTCAACAGTGGGGGTGGCAGTGGGTAACTGGGGAAGAAATCTAAGATCAGTAAGATGACTGTTCCAGATACTCTTTTCAGTAAGAGAAAATCTTGCCACTGCTCATTTTGGAGTTTAATTTTTAGGAAGAATAAACTGTTCTGCTTTTCCTGCTGTTCCTAATTCTACCATTTCATTCTCTTTGAAAAAAAAAAAAGAGAGAGAGACGACAGAGAAGGGAGGGGTGAGAGAGAAAGAAAGAGAGGAGCAATCTTTATTTAGTTTTTCATGTGACTTTCATTCCTTGAACACTTCGTTGTGTATGTGGTGCTGGGATTTGAACTCACGTACTAGCGCATGCCAGGCAAGCGCTGTAACTGCTGAGTCACCGCTACAGCCCCTACCATTTCTTTTAATAAGAGGGAGATAACTAAAGAGAATGGTAAGTTTAAGACATTCAGTATATGGATATACATACATATATTTTTTTTTAAAGAGAAAGAGTGAGAGAGAAAGAGAATGAATTTTATTTAGTTTTTCATGTGGTGTTTGTTGCTGGGACACTTCGTTGTGTACGTGGTGTTGGGGTTCGAACCCGCATCCTCATGCTTGCCAGGCAAGCACCATAACCACTGATCCACCACTCCAGTTCTAAGATTCAGTATAGTTAATATGAGAAACTTACTAACAATATGACTACAATTACTAAAACTTTTCCTGGCACAGTTTTCTTGATCAAAGTTGGTGAATCTGGTAAGACCTCTGAATTACGATATAATTCAATAAAACCTAAAATAGTAAATACTGTAAGGAAGTGATTCTCTCAATAAGGATGGAATATATAACAGATTCAAAAAGGGAGAGCTGAAGTTAATGCATAAGAGACCCAGAGTGAGACAACCAAGGAAAGCTTGCAGCTCTGAGGTCAAGACAGATAAGCTACAATGCAGAATAGTGCCAAGGATGACAGTCAAAGATGTTCTCAGTTGTTTCTGGGCTGGAAGGGGCATAACTAGACCCTCATTGAAATAGGTTTTGTGTTTTTTTTTAAAGACATGTTCTGGCGAAGTTGCTGAGGCTAGCCTGGAACTTGCAACCCTCTTGCCTCAGCCTCCCGAGGTGCTGGGATTACAAGCATACACCACTGCATCTAGCCCTTCTGTTTTTTAAATAAAGAATAAAGAAGATTTACTAATATTTTGTCCCTTTGGCTGTACTGATCAAGCAGGGGCCTGTCATACGCAGACCTAGGTGAGAGACTAGGTGAAGTTCTTGTATGCACAAAGAAGGGAGTGTGAATACCTTGGCTCACAGATGATAAAACAGACCAAAGGTCCTTTGATGGTTGGAGCATGAGACAAAATCAAAATAGAAAGATCAGGTCAATGTAAATGATCCAAGGAGGAAGCAGAATCCAGATAAATAAGCAAAAAAGAAATTAAGGATAGCAGAATCAAAGGCTCACATAATAAGGTAAGATGCTTTGAACTCTAGGGACATTCACTGAGGCACATTTACTGAAAGCCTACAATGTGTTAGGCATAGTATTAAGCATCTTCCTCCCACTACCACCACCACAAAGAAAGCATCCTTACCGTTATTTCACAAATAAGAAAAGTAAGGTTCACATAAACTGATTAATTTTCCAAGATCATATCACTGTCAAATAATCCTTCTGTGAGGTACAGAGCAAACTTCCTAGTGGTTTTATAAAACCACAGAATTCTACACCACAATACCTGCTTATTTGTCTCACAAAGTGTCTTCCTTATTAGGATCATTTTGGTAACATGAAGCCACAACAGAACTGAGTACTTGTACGCATTTTACCTAACACACAAACAACATTAAATAGGCAGAATCTTCAGGCATTTCAACAGCTTTTCTGTACTGCAGCATTTCCATGTTGAAAACCATCCATCTATATTCCACATAAACATAAGTTCTAAGTTTATATCATATTTCATTTTATTTCACATTGGATATTCCTGGTCTTTTATAAAGTACCTGAAAGTTCTCTTCTGAAAGAGGTTAGTTACCACGGAAATGAGGCTACTGTGGTTCAGAATAAATTTACATAACTATTAGAAAATTATTTCAAGCCTATAAAATGGGAAATTTATCTGAAAGCTAACATGACCACTGATGCAATAAAACTCTAACCAAACCAAAATGTTCAGGACCCTATACAGGATTATAAAACAACTGCACAGGATTTTCTAACTAACAGTAATGTCTTTAAAAACGGTTTTAATTAAAATTTGAAATATTCTGGATACAGATAATATGCTAAAAGAATGTATTACAACCTACTCTCCAACATTTTATCCATAGGTGAGAAGAATATGTTCTGAAGTCCTGGGGTGCTGTCAAACATGTGGCTTTAGGCACTACAGTAGGTGCTAAAGATCAAAGGTAAACAAGAGCCAGACCTGACAGCAAAGAACTCAATCTGATAGGGTAAAATGACAGAAAATGGGGGTCAGGAAGGCAAATGCGATAAGTAAAACAAAAAAGACACATACAATGCAGGTGTGCACAATCAAAGAGCACCTAATGAAATGATGTGGAGAGAGGATGAATAAGTAGGAGTCAGTTTCAGAGGTTTCTGAGGAAAGCCTGGCCAGGGGTAGAAGGAAGAACATTAGAGACTGCACAAGCAAAAGATCTGCATGGTGTATACGAGCAGTTAGCTGTTGCTCTTGAAATTTAATTACCCTGAAAAGAAATGACAACCAGGAACTCATCAAACTTAAGACTATACCTAAGATTTCTTTCTGTGCTTAAAGCTTCAATATAAATAAACCTAGTATTATGATTCCTCAAGAGGAAGATAAATAAAAAAGACTTCCTGCTAATAGAATTGATGTAATTTTAAAAAGAAAGTTAAGGACATGATCCAATTTACATTATAACCTTACGACACAAATCACACCTTTCGCATGTTGAGTTGAGACCTATCTTTTTTCAATATGCACAGATTTTTTTAATGTTGCTATTCAATACTCTTCTAAAACATGCTTTTGGTCAGATGTATATTTTAATGTTTTACTTAGTGCATTATAGTTACACATAATAATAGGGTTCATTTTGACACATTTATGCATGGAATATAATTTGGTGCCATTTCAATCTGCAGTATTTCCCCCTTCCCTCATTCATTCCCCCCTTATTCCTCATCTTCTACTCTACTGATCTTCCTTCTACTCATTTACTGTTTTTTTTCCCCAAACTGGTGATTTATAGGTATACATAAAGGTAGAGATGCATAATATTATAACACAAGCTAGATCATAATTTATTTAACCAATTACCTATTGTTTGCTATTTAGGTGATTTATAATTTTCTCCACTAAATATATAGCATTGCAATAAACAGTTTCACACATAAATCCTTGCACACATACCTGATTATTCCATTAAAACAAGTAATTAGAAATGGAATTACTGTTCAAAGGATGTCCAAGCTTGAAGGCTTTTGATAAGACTACCAAACTGTCCTTCAAAATAGCTAATCAATTTGGACAAATACTAGCAATGAAGGATAATCTCTATTTTTCTGTAATTTTTTCCAAGAGTGGTTTATTATTTTCAAACTGCACCATGTAGAGTGCAGGCTAGGCCCTGCCCTGAGTAACTCCATTTGGAGTACAAATGCTAAGGCAGAACGAGGAGGCAAGTAGATAAGCACCAGATGCTGGGCACACAGAATTTACCATGAAGAACAACCACCAGCTGTAGAGCACAGTTACAAGGCACAAGCTGATATCTTTTTCTTGTTAATAAAAAAAATTCCTACTTATGAATTTATCAAATTATGCCAGGGGCACACAAACACATGAACTGATTAAGACATGGGAGAATCCAGGCATGGGAGCTTGTAAAAAGCACCAGACCAAGGAATGATGCAATCCCCTTGCCCAAAACATAGAAAAGGGCACCTAAGACTATGATGTGGCAACATCGACATGTCACATCACTCTGGACCACTCTGTGATGGGTGTAGGTCCCAGGAGATAAGAGAATGCCAGCAGGAAGAACTTCTAATTCTGTTTCTAGAGTTCAGCTTCTTCCCTAGGCTGACTCTATCAACTCTCTGCCTCTTCTCCTGCTGCTGCCGCTTTAAATCCTGTGGCCTTCTTAACCCATTCTGTAACCTATGTATCATTAGGAAATACGATGTATGATGATGAGTATTTACCAACATTGGTAATTATGATTAGAATGGAATAAAGAACTTGCAAATGCCATGGTCACAATTACCAAGTAAAATCAAGAGAATTCTGTGAAATAAAGCAAATGCCACTGATGTAGTTTGTTAATTTATTCATATTCAATCTCAGGAGTACTCAGTGAAGTAAAGTCAATGAAACTGATGTAGTTTGTAAATTTACTGATAGTCACTGAATTTTCCCATCAACTTGGGAGGCTGAGGCAGGATGATTCCAAGTTCAAGGCCAGTCCTGGCAATTTAGTGAGACCTTATTTCAAAATAAAAAGGTTAGGGATACAGCCCAGGGGTAGAGTGAGTTCAATTACTAGCACTGCACTAAATAAACAAATTCATTCATTCTGACATTGTAGAAAGACAATGTAAATGGGGTAGCTCACTCATGACAACCAGTAAGCAAAAAGGAAAAAAAAATTTTTTTTTCAGTGATATTGTACTATTAACAAGGGTAAACTCTTTTTAGTCCATTTGGCCATTTTTATATCATTTTCACAAACAAATTATTTTGTCTTTTCCCCCCTTTTTCAAATGAGGGATTCATCTGGTTTTTGTTAATTTGTAAGTACTATACTTAATATATATTTGATGAAGAATTAGAAAGCCCAAAGGCTCTAAACAAGGAAATGATACAGAGATATACAAGCTGATATCCCTGATTAGATCAGTACACATTACACACATGTATTAAAATGTCAAACTGTTCCTCATAATTAGGTACAATATTATTTGTTAACTAAAAAAATTATAAAGCAGTGATTATTGAATAGGTTGTCAAAGAATCTATGATTTTAATCGTAACTTTATAATTCTCACAATTTCTATCTTTCTCGCAGCTAATACTGAGTATACTAATTGATGAAAATCAACTTGTGCTGGCCAATTCATTAGACATAAGCTACAGGTGGCTATTAAGCACCTTGAATGTGACTAGTCCAAATTTAGTTATACTCTAAGTGTAAAATACACATTGGGTTTCCAAGATTTACTATGACAAATAAAACATCTTCCTAACTTTATATAGCTTACAGGCTAAAATAATATTCTGGATATAAATAGGTGAAATAAAATACATTATTAAAATTTAGAAGAAGAGGGTTGGAGTGGTGCCAAAGTGGTTGGAGCCCTTGCCCCGGCATGAGCCGAGGACCTGGGTTTGAACCCCAGCACCACATATACAACTAAGTGTCGGAGAAACAAAGGCCAAATGAAAAAACAAAAATTGTTTCTCTCTGTCTCTCTCAAAAAAAATTAGAAGAGAATAATTCCAACGTTTATAGCATAGGCAAACAGGCAGGCAAAGATACCACTGAAATACAGAAAATTAGAAGAGAAATATTTTGAGGGAAGAATGTTAAGTTCAATTCTGGACATGTAAAGTTTCAGATACTTATGGGACACTCAACAGGAAATGCCTGAAGCTCAGCAAGAGAGCTAGTCTGGGAATTTGGGAATTACTTTTATGAAAGTCATACCTGAAACCATCAACATATAGTGTAAAGAGGAATAGGATGCAGACAGAACTTTGTAGAACACCAATACTTTAAGGAGCAAATGAAATAAAAGATGCCCATGGGGGGGAAAAACAGAATGGACAGAAAAATAAAAAGAAAAACAGGGTCACACAAAGATGTGGAGCACCTCACAAGCTGGAATTAAAGATGAAGGGATTCAATGTGCAGACCTGAATCAGGACAGCAAATAAAGGTAACAGGGTTTTAAATAGCAGAAATAGAGAAGAGCTTTTTTCTTTTTTTAAGAGAAGGACAGTGAGAGAGGAGAGAGAGAGAGAGAGAGAGAGAGAATCAATTTTTATTGAGTTTTTCACATGGCCTTCATTGCTCAGACACTTAGTTGTGCACGTGGGTGCTGGGGTTCGAACCCGTGTACTTGCGCATGCCAGGCAAGAGCCGTAACCACCAAGCCACTGCTCCAGTCCCGGAGAGCTCATTTTTAATGGCCTCACATTAAGTTCTGTTTTTGCAGCATTTGATGACTGAACCTAGGTCTCCTGCACTGTAAGTAACATGCCCTCTTACACTGAGCATTCTACCACTGAGCTGCACCCCCAGCCACTGATTTCAATATTTTTTTATAAAACATTTTACATTGCTTTATGGAAGACCTTAAAAAGTCAACAATGGGAATTAATACAAATGATCAAGCACTGTTTATGGATATCTATGACATGGAAGTGGGAATTACGACCTCAATCATCTAAGTAAGGATAACGTTCCATCTCTCTCCAGAAAAAACTTCTCAGATTTTTTTTTTAAATCTCAGTTTCTTACATACTGAAGTCTATGGAAAAAAAAAAACAAGATATAAAGGTAAACATGAATATTAAAATAACCACAAACAAATTATTCTAGTTTCCACATTTAACAATTTCAATACAAAGTTTTATTCATTCATTCAATAATTGTTAATAGTGTATGATAAAAATACCAATCCCTATTGATAAGAACCCTGGTCTAGTATTAGAAGAAAAAGGCATACAAACAAATCCGTAAAAGATACAATTGGTAAAGATTTATTTTAAGAGGCCAATTATGGATGAGGGTGAGGGAATGATTAACAAAAGCTTCACAAGGGGGTTGGGTAAACTATCTTGAAGGTTTTTTAGGAAACTAGTTCAGGGTGAAAGGAATACTGCTGTCAAACAGTATAGGATGTTGGAAAAACTATATGCAGTTTAGTGAGGATGGCTGAATATTCATTCCAGGTTTAGGTACAAAGTGCCAGAAGTTTATTTAATCCTTATAAGAACCCACTTAACTGATAAAAAGAAACTAAACACAGATTAAGTTAAAGAATCTGGCCAAGTTCATACAGCTGTGTCAAGAGTTTAAACTGGCCCCCAGGGGCACTGGACAGCTATTCCTCTTAACCACTTCTTCGTAGTGACTTCCCAGTAAACAACTTTTTCAACATTGACCATGAAGGGTCTGGATGTGCTCTGTACGCATGCCATAGGGCTTTTTACCCCGAAGCCAAATGTATGGAGAGTTCGAATGAAGGACAACAGAATGTTGTGACTGATCACCACGAAAGTAAAAAACCAATGTCTGAATGTGGCTAGAATATGTAGAGTAGAAAAGTAAGAGAAGCAAAATGTCATTAGGCTACACCTTCAATAAAGATGATGGAGTTTAAAATGTTAGTTGTAGGGCCTGGAGCAGTGGCTCAGTGGTTACAGCGCTTACCTGGCACGCATGAGGATATAGGTTTGAACCCCAGCACCATGTACACAAGGAAGTGTTGGAGCAATGAAAGCCACATGAAAAACTAAATAAAACTGACTCTTTCTCACTGTTCCTCTCTCTCTCAAAAAAAAAAAAAAAAAAAAAGAAGAGTTGTAGATTAGTTATAGGTAATGACAATGTCAAGAAGGTAACCAACTTAGAATTTATCAATTTGTTCTATTAAAAACATGAATGGAAAATTTTCTTTTTTTTCTTTTTGCATGGGGGTAAGGGAGATGTATCACAGATTAATTAAACTATTTTAAGAGAAAAGGAAAAATTCTTTCTTAAAAAAAAGACTTGGGACTGGAGCAGTGGCTCAGCGGTTATGGTGTGGTGCTTTCCTGGCATGTGTGAGTATGCGAGTTCAAACCCTAGCACCACGTACACAATGAAGTCTCAGAGCAATGAAAGCCACATGAAAAACTAAATAAAATTGATTCTCTCTTTCTCTCTCTCTCTCTCACTGTCCCTATCTCTTAAAAAAAAAAAAAAAAAAAGACCAAACAACTCATGACCCATTTTAACTGTTATCAACAATGTGAGATGACAGGAAATACACAATGGGCTAATTCACGTCACAGCATGTGCAGAAACTCCAGGAGTTAATGATAAGACAATAAATTTAAAATATCTAACAGATGAAGAATGAACTTACAACCTTTTCTGCAATAACACTCACTACGGCATTTCCTGTACCTATGACTTCTTTAAAAATAACAGAAGTCAAATAAGAATAACTATATTTATATATCTCTCAATTATTTCTCATAAACTACTTTCCCCATGGAGGGGGGAACACACTGTCAGTTATGGGACAGGCTCAAAACAAAATTTTCCAAATATGTTTTTGTACATAATGACTTCTTGTCTCTGTGAAAAGAGAGACAAAGAAAGCCTTACGCGGCACATATGAACAGCACAGCCTGAACTGAACAGATTGTGATTTAGAAAGTACAGTACAAAAAGACAACATTAGTACACCAGAAGCCCAACTATACAACTTTCAGTCATACTGTCCTTCTCCAAGAGTAATAACTATACTATTAAAACTATAAATTTTGCCTGTTTTTGAACTTTATAAAACAGGCTGATATAGTATGCACTCTTGTGTCTGGCTTCTTTCTTTCAAAAGTGTTTGTGAGATTTATTCTTGTTAAATGCAGCAGCTGTCAATTTTCGTTGCTTAAAAATATGCCATTGTATGACTGGAATATTATTTGCTCATCTGATGTTTGATGGACATTTAAATTATTCCCAGTTTTGATTTACTGAATAAATCTAATAAGGACATTAATGTTTTTAGTGTATGTACTGATAAGCACACTCCTAGAAATACCCTGTATATTTTTGTGTGCAGCTCAATAGATGCTACCAAACAGTAATTTAAAGTGATTATTATCAATGTATACTCTATTGGCAATTCATTAGAGTCTCCCATGTTTCTCATCCTAACAAACACCTGATATTTTTGGTCTTTTTAGTGCAGAATAGTGGTATCTCATGGTTTTTATTTGCATTTCTCTAAAGACTGATGATGGCAAACACCTTTTTAAGTATTTAGTAGCCATCTAGAGATCTTCTCTGAGGGAGCTGCTCAAGTTTTATGTCCATTTTTTATTGGTTTATCGATCTTTGTTTACCTTATTGATCTGCAGAAGTTCCCATCTATATCAGGAGTTGGCAAATTTCTTTTCTATAAATGGCCAGACAATAAATATTTAAGGCTTTGGAACCCATGGGGTCTCTGCAAACTACTTACTTGATATATAAACAACTGTGGCTGTGTCAATAAAACTTTATTTATGAACAATAAAATTTGAGTCTCATAAAATTTTCATGTACCACAAAATTACTCCTCTTCTGGTATTTTTCAACTATTTAAAAATGTTGAAGAACTATTTTTAGCTTACAGGCTAAATGAAAACAAGCAGTCAGGAAGATATGGTCCACAAACTGTAATTTGTCAACCCCTAATGCAGATAAAGACCTTTGCCAAATTCTGTAAGTCTTGTGTAAGTTTATCAATGTTGCTATTCTTTACATAGATCCAACTTTGATTTTGCTATGCTAACATTGTTTTGAATTTTTTAATTTCATTAACTTTTATTCTTGTCATTATTTCATTTGTTCTATTTTTCCTTGATTTAAATTTGCTATTTTTAGCTGTTTAAGATTAGCATTTAAGGGGTTGGAGCGATGGCTCAACAGTTCCAGCGCTTGCCTGGCATATGCTAGGACGTGGGTTCAAACCCCAGCACCACATATACAATGAAGTGTCAAAGCAACAAAAACCAGATGAAAAATGAAATAAAATTGATTCTCTCTTTCTCACTGTCCTTCTTTCTCTTCTTTCTTTTCTAACATATGTACTTTAGCTACAAATTTCCCTCTATGCATCCCACTAGTTTTGATAAGTCATATCTATGTTAGTTCACACTATTTTATAATTTTCGTAATTATTTACTTTTCGATTCATAGATTATTTCAAAGTGACTCACTCAATATTCAAATACTAACAGATTTTCAACCCTACCCCCACTGCCCAAGTTACATTTTTTCTTGTAATTAGTTCCATCCTTAATTCTACAATGATTAAATTCATGGAATTTTTAATTCTTTGAAATTTAAGATTTGCTCTTTGGTTAATATATGTTATATTTTAATAACTATATCACAGGCACTTAGAAAAAGTAAATTTTATTCACTTGTTTGTTGCAGCATTATATACATGTCAATTAGGTCAAGTTTGTTAACTGTGCTGTTTGGTTCTTCTACATTACACTTTTTATGGTTTTATTCTGTTTGTATTTGTTTGGGTCTGCATATCTTACCAAAAACTGAAATGTGTTAAAAATCTGATCGTGGTTTTTTCTGTTACTGGTAATTTTATCAATTTTCGCTTTTCAGACTTTGAGATTATGTTGTGAGGCACATACATATGTAGAATGTTTTTAGTTTCTTGATAAGTTAACTTTTAAATTATATTTTTAATTTTTAACTTTTTAAAAATTGACATAACAAAGCTTATATATGTTTATGGTGTAAGATATGTTTAATATATGTATATACTATAAAATGGTTAAACATATCCATTACCTCACATACTTATTTAAAACCTATTCTTGTGGCCATTTTCAAATATATAATAAATTGTTATTCACCATAGTCACCGTACTGTATAACCTATCTCCTGAACTTATTCCTCCTAACTGAAATTTCACCAAAATCTGACCAAACAACCCATCCTCTGCCCTACTCCAGACCAAGTTAACCATTTTGCTCTCTGCTTTTGAGTTTGACTTTTTTCGATTCCACATAAGTCAGATAATGCACAATTTGTCTTTCTATGCTTATTTTACTTAGTGTAATGTCCATCCAGGTTCATTCCTTTTGTTGCAAATGACAGGATTTCCTTTTTTTTAAGGTTGAATAATGCTCCATTGTTGATTTCATGTCTTGGCCATTGTGAATTGTGCTGTAATGAATATGGGACTGAAGATATCTCTTTGGCATAGTAATCTTATTTGTTTTGGATCTGTAGATGGAATCACAGGATCATACTGTAGAATTATTTTTAATTTTTTGAGAAATCTTAAAAATGTTTTCCACAATGGTTATACCAATTTAACTTCCCACCGACCATGCTCAAGGATTCCCTCCTCTTCACATCCTTGCCAACAGTTATCATCTCATGGCAGGTATGAAGTGATCTCTCACTGAGGTTTTAATTTGGATTTCTCTGATGATTAATGATGTTGAATAATTTTTCATATACCTGTGGGCTACTTCTGTGTGTTCCAAAAATGTCTTTTCAGGTCCTTTGCCCATTTTTTAATTAAACATGTTCTTTTTCTTGAATTAAGTTCTGTATCTATTCTGGATTTCAACCCCTTATGAGAGGTACAGTTTGCAGAATTTTCTCCCTCTCCTTATGCTTTATCTTCACTTTGTTTTCTTTGCTGTAAAGGAGCTTTTCAGTTCAATGCAATCCTATTTGTCTATTTTTGCTTTTGTTGTCTATGCTTTTGGAATCACTCAAAAAAACCTTTCCAAAGGCCATACGTCAAGAAACTTTTCCGCCATGTTTTCTTTTAATAGCTTTACAGTTGCAGGTCTTAAATCTTAAGTCTTTAGTCCATGTTGAACTGATTTTCATATATGTTATAAGGGTCCAATTTTATTCTTCCAGACGTGGCTATCCAATTTTCCTACTACTATTTAATGAAGTGACTGTCTTTTCCTCATAATTCTTGGTAACAAGAGAACCAGGAGGAATCCATAGGCTTCATAAATAAAGACCTTAGAAGTCATACATCACTTCTGTCATAGTTCCAAGACTAATAAAATTCAAAGACAAGGGAGAGAAACCCCCTCACCCACCATTAGGATGGTCATAGATATGAGAAGCTATGCTTTAAAACTGCCATATCTTAGGTAGATTCCTGGATCTTTCACTTATTATTTGAGTAATTATTCTAAAAGTGTTTATAGTATGTCATTTAACATATTTATCATGCTTATTTTAAATTCCTAATCAATCTTTTCCAATAATTCTCCATGTGTATGCTATTCAACTAGTTGTATTTCTTGAGTGTAACTATACTATTTACATGACTAGTCTGGCTATAAACTAATATTCCTCTGGGGAACCAACCACTTTACTTGGTAATATGCATGGGAAAAGAGCTAAAAATCAACATAATTGTGAAAATAATTGTGAAATCAACATAAAGTGAAAAGAGGATGAGCCCTAGAGATCCCAGAACAACTATTGTTTATTCCAATTTCCTGGATATTCCACTGGCAACACTTCCACTTGGAATTCCACATTTACACAATTAGGAAGAAGAGGTTAGAGAATGTAGTCTGGTGGTAGTGCTTGCCTATCTTGTACAAAGTCTGGATTCAATCCCCAGCACTGCAAAAAAATACATACACACTGTTTCTGCAAAAAATCACACACACACACATTAACTCTGCAAAAAAAAACAAACATACCCCTTCTCTTAGGAAGAAATAGCACCAGGAACAGAATCTTCCTAGGCTGAAACCTACCAATCCATGAGGGTATAAAGGGTGGAAAGAAGAGGAACAAAATACCCTCAAAGGGTAACTAGACAGGCCATACCAGTTTATATCAATGTCATTTAAGCTCCAGCAGATAACAAGGCCATTGCTGCTCATTTTTGTGATGAAAGGACAGGCAAAGATAATCTCAAGTCAATGCCAGTGAGAAAGAACAAAAGAATTTAGCAAACTTCTTCCAACCTATTTTCTCACTACTACCTCTGGCAGTCTTCACACTTCCACACATCACAGCCCACTCACCCATCAACACATTCAAGTTCAAGATACCTTTCGGTCTCCCCAGCTGAGGCACAGGGAGGGAAATGGAAGAGTCTAATTAATTAGGCAGACATCTAATGGAAAAAAACAAAAACAAAAAGAAAATATTTTTTAATGGAGGCAAAGAGACCAAAGAAGATAGAACTTGCTAATATTTTATTTGTCCAATTCCATCCATGTAGAGAAGAACAACTAAACAATTCCACAATACTATTCCTTCTTCCATCTGACCTTCCATCTATCCTAGAAGATGGACTTAAGTTCAACTGATGTTAAACAGTAAATATAAATGACACGGCATGCTCTTGGTTTTCAGAGATACTAGTCTACCCACAAACAGCAATAAAGAATAAAGCATTCTGTGCCTTCACTAGCACTGAACCCCAAACACTCCTGTCTCCAATTTCTCTTAAAAACACATCTGAATCTCCTGGTGACTACTGGGAATAGGAATGTAGCTACTCTACATCCAGCTCTGAAACCCACAAAATGTACCAAGAGAAACAAACTTTCATATAGAATACAACTAAGAGGTTGCTAACAACTCCAAACTATAGATTACAATGCATTCTATCAAATGCAATATAACCTGGAACAAGTTGATAATGAATAACATAAGATAGCCCATATCTTTACATCATCAAGCAGTGATGGATTTTACTAAAATTATGAATAAGATCCTAAGAAGTTTTATTTGAAACAAAGGTAAATGAGTCTCAGACAAATCATAAGAGAGCAAATATTCTTTTTTATTAAGAAATTTAGTTATTGTAAATCAAAAATACATCCTAAGTAACAATATGATTATGTATATATTCTTAAATTAGATTTATCCCCTAGAGCCCACCCTATTCTGCCTCCCTTAACCCTCCTCACTGCCCCCTCAATCCTCCTTCCCGATACATCTCTATGAATGCCCTAGGTTATGTGTTACTACACCTTTGATGGGTCTAATAAATGAGGGCTGACCACCTTTCACAAAGGCCTGGGTCTAGCTCCATCCTCACAGATGAGTGAAGACATTCGACCCTTGACTCTCTGGGTTAGGCTAACTTCGCTCAACATGATTTCTTCCATCCCCATTCACTTACCTTCAAAGGCTGCAATATCACTGTTTCGAACTGCTGGGTAGAACTCCATGGTATATGTATATACCACAGTTTTTGGATCCATTCATCCAGTGAGGGGCACCTGGGTTGGTTCCATAATTTAGCTATTGTAAATTGAGCTGCTATGAACTTGGTATTGCTGTGTTGCTATAATGTGCTGATTCCAACTCCCCTGGAAAAATACCCAGGAGACGGATAGCTGGATCATATGATGGGTTCAAGGGATGAAAAAATTAGGGAATTTTTTGAGGATTCTCCACGCTACTTTCCAGAGGGGCTGTACTAGTCTGCAGTTCCACCAACAATGTGCTAGTGTTCCTATCTTTCCACAACCCTTCCAGCATCTATTATTGTTTATATTCTTCATTTTTGCCAATCTGACTGGAATAAGGTAAAATAGTAATGCAGTTTTACTTTCTCATGTATTCGTTGGCTTGATCAATCTCCTTTGTTGAGAAGTTTCTATTTAGCTCTTTGGCCCATTTACTGATTGAGCTGTTAGTGTTTTTGAGGTCGAGATTTTTGAGGATTTTGTAAATTCTGGATATTAGTCCCATGTCAGAAGAATCACAGGCCATGATTCTCACCCATTCTGTAAGAAGTCTCTTGATAATTTTGATCATTTCCTTGGGTGTGCAAAAGTTTTTAGCTTTATGATATCCCACTCACTGATTTTTGACTTTACTTCTTTCACTTTAGGAAACATGTTGAGAAAGTCTTTGACTACTCTCAAAGGCTGGAGTGTTGGTCCTAACTTATCTTCCAGCAGTTGCAAGGTAGCTGTTTTTAATTCCTAGTTCCTTGATCCATTTTGATTTGATTTTTGTGCAAGGTGAAAGGGTCTAATTTCAGCTTTTTTCAAGTGGCTGTCCAGTTTGTCCAGCACCATCTATTGAATAGGCTGTCTCTAAGCAAATATTCTTTTAAGGGTATATTCCCGGGCTTGAGTGGTGGCTCAGCAGTTATGGCGCTTGCCCAGCATGCACAAGTCCATGGGTTCAAATTCTACCACCACATACACAACTAAGTGTCAGAACAATGAAGGCCCCATGAAAAACTAAATAAAATTCTCTATTAAAAAAAAAAACTAGAAAGAAAAGAAAAATAAAATTGATTCTCTCTTTAAAAAGGGGGGGGGGTAAATTCCCATAAGGGGGAATGGCAGGGAAGACGGAGATAAAGTAATTATAACTATTACTGCAGAAGTGATCAGCACTAGCTGGACAGAAATAAACAACAAATCATCAAACCAAATTACACAAGAATGACTATATACCCTGTTTAGTTAGCTTTTTCATAGCAGTGACCAAAACACCCAATAAGAGCAGTTTAGAGGAGAAAAAATTTATTTGGGGCTCATGGTTTCAGAGGTCTCAGTCCAAAGACAGCCAATTCCATTGCTCTGGGACAAAGATGAGGCAACATGTTATGGGCCAAGGGCCCAAAGGAGGAAAACAGCTAAGAGAGAGATGGAGGGGAGGAGGGAAAGGACCACAGGGAAGATACACCCTTCCAGGATACACTCCCCATTGACTGACTACCTCCAGCCACGCCCCAGCTGTCCACAATTACCACCTAGTCAATCCACTCAAATAGGATAGATTGATTACATCACAGTTTTAATAATTCAATCATTTTACCTCAGAATATTCCTCATTGACAGGGCTTTGGGGGACACCTCATCTCCAAACTATAATACACTCCTTCCTGGACAATCTATTCACCCAAAAGAAGGGACTGTGAATGCTAAAGAGAGAAACTGTTCTATGTCAGGAGAACAAATGCCTTGTGAGAAGGCACGTTGACACAAAAAAGCGATTAAAAACTTCCAGATGCCCCAGATGATACCCTCCTCCCCTACACTATTGCCACTACTAAAAACATCAATAGTTAGTATTGAGCTCTTATATTCTAGTCACTACTTTGGGAGTTTTACAAGAATTCATTCTTAATTGTCAAAAAGATATGTATTCTTATTACCTCCACTTTACAGATAAGGAAAATAAAGTTCAGAGAGTTTAGGTAAATTTTCTGTAATAATATAGTTAGGAAACACAAGACCCAGAATTTGATACCAAATAGCCTGGTCTAAAAGTTGGGATTTAACTGTTATGCTATATTGCTTCTTCCACAACTGTTTTAATGTTGAACAATTAGCACACTCAGAGAGTACACAGGATATTTTTTATACAGTAAATATTTACATACCTTGTACTGTAAGTTCTGCTTGAGCTTCAATTGTCTCATTTCCATTATCAGCTATACAAAAATAAGTTCCAGCATCATCCTCAGTGATATCGCTGATCTGCAGGCTACCACCTGCCAGCAAGACCAATCTTTCAGAACTGCATAAAAAATGTGGATATGTTTCAGTGTGAGAGAAATAATACCTAAGAAACCCTCCCAACAAAAGAGGGAAAACACTTGGAAGAAACAGTATTATGAATACGGTTAAAAAATGACACTAACATAAAACTATAGAATTTAATTCCAATTTGCTTTCTCTTACTTTATATGCACAAATACTATAAATATAAATCAAATGATATAATGAATTACTTGAAACTTCTAGGTATCTCCAAAGGGATATCACTACCATTTCACTTCCCCATCCTGTCTCCCTACTCTAGCCAGCTTTTTGGAAATTATGTAATTTCTGAATTCTGGAATCACTCTGAAATTGACCCCCACAGTTAGGCCACACTGAGATTACTAATAGGAAAAATAAAGAGGACAAAGAGTCAGCCCAGAAACAGTAAGTCCTGGGGTGACAGTGCCCACTGAAAATTTCCTATGGTGGCTTGGCTAGGAAAGAGAGGAAAGGTAGAAAGCAAAAGAGTACACTTGCCAGAGAGCAGTTCTCTGGGTATGGTCCTAGGTATGAATCAGCCACCATCCTGCCATTATCAACGAGGGTGTTGATAAGTACTGATTCAACTTTACAGATGACATTATCTATTTAAAGAAAAACTAAATCCTAAACATTGAGGAAGAAATCACAAATCAATAGTCTCATCAAGTTGTTATAAAGTAGACAAATTTAGTTAATTTGGAGAATTACAAACTAAATCAAACACACCACGGTACAAGGACTGCAATTAATTCTACAAGTGGATAAAAAAGCTGCCACTTTGTTACTGTCGCAGATGCTGTAAAAACAAAATATAGTACTAAATACAAAAATAAAAGTGCACATGTACATTTTTTATTTTAAACCAGTCTAAACTGGTTTTCATAGGTCAGATTTTTTTCTAAATTTTAATATCGTTACATTTTTATCTGTATCCATACCCAAGGAAAAAAATTTATTATAGTCTGACTTTTCATATAGAATTTCTTATGGGGGAAAATTGAAGGAAATAATTATTTAGTCTCTGCTACATTTATTATTCTCATTTAAAGTAAAAAGAGTTCTATTCTGTATTTCAGTACATTGTAAGCATAGGTGATTTGTCTTTCTGAATACAATAAACAAGATTGAGTTTCTGGATGTAAAAAGCTGAAGTCCAGAATCAGATTTGTTAACTTCTCCACAAAATACTACCCTGCAAGGGCATGATTAAACTTTATCAAGTCATCTTCCTATATGAAATGTCTTAATTATATCCTCAAATCCCAACTTTATGCAATGAAATAGAGGAAGTAAGATAACATAGTGGGATAGATTAAGAATGGCTAGGGAATAAAGAAATAAAGAAGACAAGGTTTTAGTGCTCCACGAAATAAAAAAAAATTTACAAAAAAATTAAAATCCTGCATTTTACACTTGGACAAAATCACTATTAAGCTTCAGAAATGAAAAATGTCCCTAAATGAGAAAAATAGCAATATATACATAATATCTATCTAAAACAAACATAATTTGAAACATAAGCTAGCATAGTATTTTTGAAAGTAAGATAGTTTATCTAATAATTATGGTAAAAACTACTCATGATGTTACTCTGCCTGATGCCCAGCATCAGTGACTACTAGTACAGTAGCAGTCAATCTTTCTAAATGGGGTTGATTCTACTTCTTTTAAAAGATTAGGAGGAAGAATGTTCATTTGTGTGGCAGAATTCATTTAACTTGTTCATGGCACAGAGTAAATAGACAAGTCTTTAGAACTCCAAAATTCAGATATACAGGCAAACGGAACAATGTGTGAAAAAGTATGTGTGGCAAAGTGACTCAAATCAGTTCAGTATAGCTTGAAATGCGGGGTATCTATGTCCCTGAGCAGCTCTGGACTAATATGGAAGAGTTTGATATGCTACAGAAACATTTCCTCCCCAAAATGAGAGGAGTGGTTAAGAATGGCACCATCAGATTTTATGAAGAAACAAGGAGTAGAAAAAGACTAGAATCTGAAGTTTGGTTATAAAGTTATCATAATAGACCAGAACTAAAGAACAAAAGATGAACTGTAGCAGTTACAATAAGGGTAAAAAGATGGCCAAATGTACTGACTACTCTTAAAAAGCTGGATGATATAAAAAGACAGACTCAGTTTCGTTTAACAAATATTAACTGGCATGCCTACATGTGTCAGACACCAGCTGAGGGTAAAAACAGTGGGCAAAAACACAACTAGCGCTGTCCTGTAACTCAGTGGGAAAGACAGATATAAAAGATAATTCTACAGGGGCTGGAGTGGTGGCTCAGCAGTTATGACGCTTGCCGGGCACACACAAGGACATGGGATTCAAACCCCAGCACCGCCTACACAACAAAGTGTTGGAGCAACAAAAGCCCTATGAAAAACTAAAACTGATTCTCTTTTTCTCCCTCTCTCACTGTCCCTCTCTCTTAAAATAAATAAATAAATAAATAAAAGAAAGCAATTCAACAAATTGGTGTACCAAAAGAACCTGCCAGGAAATTAGGGACTAGTAGAGAGATTTGATTCTCCTGACCAAATAACCCTTACACTGAAAAGTGAAGAATAAGTAGGAGAAGCTACTTAAATAACGAGGGGGAGACAGAGCATTTAAGAAAGAATAGCACATACAAAGAAGACAGAAAGGATTGGTATTTCAGGATGTGAAAGAAATCAGAATGACAAGGTGTAAGAAGAAAGATACGGATGCAGCCAGATTACAGAAGCAAACTTGTTTTAAGAATCCGAGTCCTTCACCTAGAACAATAGAAATCCGCTACTAAACATTTTTAAAAGTGGGTTGGGGGGTTGGTCATCTTGTGGTGAACTTTAAAGATTACTGTGGCAGGAGTGTGAAGATGTATTTGGAAGGAGGCAAGATTACATGGGGTAAGAACAGGAGGCTACTGCAGCAGCTGCAATGATACTAGTCAGGAATAATGTGGTAGCAACATGGCTGAATGAGAGATATCTAAGAAGGAAAATGACAAATCTTGCAAATTGACTGCATACTGAAGCTGAAGAAGAAACAAATATCAAAGAAGACTCCTAAGGTTAGAGAGGTATGAAATGAAAAAGAAGCAAAAAGAAATAGTGTTTACTTAATTAAGTTGTTTGTTGTAGTTTTATGAATGAAAGAGATGTTAATCTTTAATAGGCAAAAAAGATGGAGCCATCAGGAAGGGGAAAATGTCAGAAAAGGGATTCTTTAAGACACCAGAGAAGATAGAAAGTAGCAAGGTCTACCGCACAAAAGGACTTCTGAACCACTACAGCATTAAACAATGGTAGAGAGGGAAAAGCTACTTCTTCTGGCACAAAATTTACTCTCTCGTTGATTAACTTTCACTAAACTTTTATTCTGACATAAATATAGTTTCACATGCAATTCTAAGAAGCAATACAAAGAGGGTTTGTGTACACTTTAGCCAGTGTCCCTGCCCCATGTTAGCATCTAGTAAAACTAACATAATATCACAATCAGAATACAATTAAGACACAGAACATTTCTATAACTGTTCTGCCTTTTTTTTTTCATTCTGACCTTTTCAACTCATATCTAACTTCTCTACTGTTCTCACCACCTTATCAATCCCTGGCAATAATAATCCTATTTTCCAATTCCATAATTTTGTCATTTCAAGAATATTACACTCTCAGGTGCACAGGCATTCACCTATAATCCCAGGTACTCAAGGAGGCTGAGGCTGGAGGATGTCAAGTCCCAGGCCAGCTGAGACATTGTTTCAAAACAAAAAAGGCTAGGAATTTAGTTCAGTGATAGTAACTCCCTGGGTTCACTTCCAATACATAAAAAAAAAACTTTTATAAATAGTATTATATTGCATAGTTTGTAATCTTCATAAACTATATTTTCTTTTTTTTTTTTAAAGAAGGACGGACAGTGGGAGAGAGAGAAAGAGAATCGACTTTAGTTTTTCATGTGGCTTTCGTTGCTTGGACACTTCATTTCGTATATGGTGCTGGGGTTCTAACAGGCATCCTAGCTCATGCCAGGCAAGTGCTGCAACCGCTAAGCCACACTCCAGCCCCATAAACTGTCAGTATAATTCTCTGGAGATTTTTAAGTGGTTTACTCCTTTTATTGCTTTGTACATGCTGTGGATCTAGTACAGTTTGTTTAATAAAAGACATGTTAATATACTCACAAGCAGGTTTTCATGTGAATGTAAGTTCATTTCAATGGCACGAATGCCTAAGAATGTGAGAATGCAACTGCTAGGTTGATGCTCAGTTTTCCACAATGGTTGTACCATTTTACATTCCAAACAAGCAATGTCAGAATGACACATTTCTCTAGTCTTTCCAGCACTTAGTACTGCCACTTTTTCTTTTTAAACCCTTTTAACAGTAATGTAATAATATCTCATTGTAGTTTTAATTTGCATTTCCCTAACAGCTAATGATGTCAAACCACTTTTCTTATCGGCCATCTATTATTGTGTGAAACATCTCTCCATGTCGTCTGCCCATGTTCAAACCGGATTACATGGTTTTTGCTCTTGAGTTCTGAGAGCTTTTTTTTTTTTTTAATTTAAGAGAGAGGGAGAGTGAGGGGGGGGATATCAATTGTATTCCGTTTTCATGTGGTTTTTCTTGCTCCAAGACTCTGTTGTGCACGTGGTGCTGGGGCTTGAACTTGCATACTTGCACATGCCAGGCAAGCGTCGTAACCACTGAGCCACCGCTCCAGCCCTTGAGAGATTTTTACATATACTAGATACTAATCATTTCTTGGGTATGTGGCTTCTAAATTTTTTCTTCTATCGTGTAGCTTATCTTTTCATCCTCTTCATGAGGTCTTTCCACAGAGCAAAAGCTTGTAATTTTGGTGACATTCAATCCATTAATTTTTCCTTATATGGACAGTGCTTTTGGCATTGGGTCTGAAAGTCTTAGCCCTGACCTGGATCCTGATTATGTGTGGATTTCTCTTTTCTGCAATTTTGCTTGGTTTATATTTAGGTGTATGATCCATTTTAAGTTAATTTTTGCATGAGAGCTGAGACCTAAAGGTCATATTTTATCTGTACTTTAGGAGCATTTAGCTGAAGAGGCTATCTTTCATTCAGTGTATTCCTGTAAGTCAGCAGGGCATATCTCTATGGGTCTAGGAGTGGGTTCTCTATTGTGCTGTACTGATCTCTGTGTTGATACTCGAACAGTTCCATACTTTTTGACTACTACAGCAGTGTAATAAGTCTTGAAATCAGGTAGATTTTTCTCAGTTTTTAAAAATTGTTTTTACTATTCTACTTCTTTGCCTTCCCATATAAATTTTAGGATAATCTTGTTTATATTTACAAAAAAATATCTTATCAGGATTTTGACAGGAATTGAGTTAAATGAAGAAAATTTGTTTTGCAACATCGGGGACTGAATAGAAGACACTGAGACAAACCCATAAATACCATCTGATATTCAACAAAGGGGGCAAAAATATAGCTTGGAAGACAGCTTGTTCAACAAATGGTGATGGACAAACTGGATAGTCATATGAAGAGTGAAATTAGATCCTTATATCTCACCCTGCACGCACAAAAAGCATATTAAAATGGATAAAAGATTTAGGAATTAAACCAGCAACATTACAACTCTTAGAAGAAAAAAATAGGATCAACTTTCCTTGGTATCAGTGTAGGCACTGACTTCCTTAACAAGAGTCTCATACCAAAATAATTAAAGCCAAGAATCAATGAGTGGGATGCCATTAAACTAAGAAGGTTCTGCACAGCTAAGAAATTAGTCAAGTGCATCACGACAAAACCTACAGAATGGGAGAAAATCATGGCCTGATACACCTCCAACAAGGGGCTAATATCCAGAATACGCCAAGAACTAAAAAACTTTAATACCAAAACCACAAACAATCCGATCAATAAATGGGCTATGGAACTAAACAGAAACTTCTCAACAAAGGAAGTTCAAAAAGCCAATAAATATATGAGAACGTGTTCTTCATCACTAGCAATCAGAGAAATGAAAATCAAAACATTAAGATTTCACCTCACTCCAGTCAGAATAGCAAAGATGAAGAACACAAATAATAACAGGGGCTGTGAGGAGAAAGGAGCACTAACTTGTGACGCCCTGTCTGAGCCATCTGAGCCAATGGAATCATAGGCATGTGCCATCGCACCCAGCATGATTTATTTTATATACCAATGAATTCTATTTACTAATATTTTGTTAAGAATTTTGGTATCAGGGGGCTGGAGGAGTGGCTCAGCGGTTTCGGTGCTTGCCTGGCAAGCACAAGGACCCGGGTTCAGACCCCAGCACCACGTACACAACTGAGTGTTGAGCAACTAAGGCCATGTGAAAAACTAAATAAAGCTGTTTCTCTCTTTCTCTCTCTCTCACTGTCCCTCTCTCTTTAAAAAAAAAAAAAAAAAAAAAGAATTTTGGTAACAGGACTGGAGCAGTGGCTTGGCAGTTATGGTGCTTAACTGTCATGAGAAAGGACCTGGGTTCGAACCCCAGCACCACATACACAACTAAGTGTCAGAACAAAGAAAACCAGATGAAAAACTAAATAAAATTGATTCCCTCTTTCTCACTGTCCCTCCTCTCTCTTTAAAAAAAAAAAAAATCAGTATTGATGTTTTTCAGGTCTATAGCTTGTTTTTAGAATTGTCTTTGACTTTGAATACTAGCTTCAACTCTATTTTCTGGAAAGACTGCATAGAATTGGAGTTAATTTTTTTTAAAACTAGTGAAACTATCTAGGGGTCTGGAGATTTTTTTTGTAGGAATTTTTAAATTATTAATTCAATCTCCTTAATGGTTATAGGGCTATCAAGTTATCTGTTTGACTTATTACTCTATTTCTAGTACCTAGTACGGTACCTGATACAACATTCAATAACGATTTATGAATAATTACTGAACAAATGAAAATCATAGAAATTCTCACTTTTTATATAAGAAACCACTGTATCTTCAGAATGTCCTTCTATGATGATAAAATGTACAAGTTTAAAATTATCTATTCTAGTCTATTATTTCTGATAAAGATTTTGTTATAATGTGTGGCCAATTTAAATTTATGCTCTAAGAGCCTGAAATTTTTTTGTTCTCTATTTCAAAGTTCCCTATTTTCTAGTTAGTAAAAGTTTAAATTTCTTTGAAGTCTTATAAATGCTTCACCTCATATTTAGCTAGGAAGAAAAATAGGAAAGAAACAAAACATGGGCAAAGAAGTGGGTGAATGAATGGATGTTGAAGAAATGGGATGATATTGAGGATGATTAGTTTTGCTAATGAACATGTGAAGAACAATCTGATTCTATTCTATTATCCCCAGTGATCACTGAAGACTGATCATCTAGCTGACTAGATAAATATCCCTTTCCATGTCTGAAACAGAACCCTTATAAAATTAAAAGCAACTTCTTGATAACCACTTTTCTGCTTCTGGATTTTCCCACTCCTAAGAATGAAAACTGAAAAGCTATCCCCTGGCCCAGATGGGCACTAAGGGAACTGAAATTGGTACATATTTCTAACTGGCACAGCTCTAACTACACATGTACATTTCTTGCCTTTTGTCCCACTGAACCCCCTCTCCTCTTATAAAAGCTGCTTGTGCCCTTGAGTCCTTTGAAGACAAGAGATTTGCAGTAGAAAAAGATCTCCATCTTCCCCAAGGCCAGTTTTGAATAAACCTGTTTTTCTTCACCAGCCATGGTCTCCTGAAATTTTAGTATAGTTAAGCAGCAGAAACTTCATTCCAGTACTAGTCTTGGCTACTGAACTGCAGAAATTAAGACTGTTCACTATTGATAGCCCAAGTGGGAAATTCCATACCTCCTCTAGCCAAATCAGGGGCCACTAACTACATGGAACTTGTGACATTTGAAACGTGGACAGTATGACTGAGGAACTTTTTATTTTATTTCATTTTAATGTACAAATTGAAGCAGTATAATAAAATATCTTCCACTAAACAGAAACTTTATTATTTTGGTAGAACTACATTTCATTCTAAGCAGTACACACATAAAATATTATTATACGTAGTAATGCACACATACTTCTTACTTTTTTAGTGTAGCTACCAGACAATTTATGTATGTGCTTGCATTAGACTTTCATTGGACAGCCCTGCTTAACTGCAGGTGATTTTGCCCCTGCCCCAGGACTTCTGGCAATAGCTGGAGACATCTTTAGTCATCACACCTTGGAAGAATTTTTGGTGTCTACTGGGTAGAGGCCAGAAACGCCAGTGTATACCCTATAATGAACAAGATAGCTTTGTTTTGGAAACAAAAATAATAATACCTGATTACTGCTACTACCACTATCACCCCATTTCTCTTATAAGAATATAATTGAGAAAAATACTCATTACATAAGGAAGAAATGAGACAGAGGAAGGCTTTTGTGGAAGACGCAAACCTTATGAATAGAACAGAGCTGGTAAGATTTCAAAAGGCAAAAACAAAAGAATGAAGAATCCATTTGCTTACACCACTTGAGCAAAGGAAAAAAATATTAAAATGCATGTAAGAATGAGAAAGAAAACTCTGCCTTGTCAGGACTACAAACTCTTGTATCAATTTCAGTAAGGAGACCCCAAAGCTGTAAGCTAAGCATACCAAAGTTTCAAAAAAACAAATGGAATAAATATCTCTTAGTATTTTTGAAAGCATGTTTTTCTTTGAATATTCTAATCATATAGAAAATATAAACGTATTTCAAGGATGACATATGAGCATTATAATGTGCTTAAATAAAGTATTCATTTTAAATTAATCAATGGTCTCAAAAAGGACTGGATAGTCTTCAACTCAGGCAGAAAAAGGCTTTTAGGCAGACAACATTTACCCTTCTGTGTCAAGTGCCTCCTCGTTTTTCATCCATCTAATGACTGGAGCAGGATATCCTGAAGCAACACATGGCAACACTGCACTCTGACCAATGACTCTGACTAGGGAAGAAGGTTGTTTCAAAAATACCAAGTTTGGTGTTTCCTCAGGATCTAAAAAGAATTTAAATAAAGACAATGATTAAATAAAAGACAAAGCACTTTATCACTTAATTTATAAGGAATGAATAATTCCTATTCAGTCCTGTATGGGTTTGTTCTGTTTTGTTGTCTTGTTTTTTGGGTATCAGGGATTTAATCCAGGGGGATTTAACCACTGAACCACATCACCGGCCAATTTTATTTTTTATTTTAAGACAGGGTCTCACGGGCTGGAGCGGTGGCTCAGCAGTTTCAGCGCTTGCCTGGCAAGCACGAGGACCCGGGTTCAAACCCCAGCACCACGTACACAACTGTGTGTTGGAGCAACTAAGGCCATGTGAAAAACTAAATAAAGTTGTTTCTCTCTTTCTAAAAAAAAAAAAAAAAAGACAGGGTCTCACTAAGTTGTTGAGGCTGGCTTTGAACTTGCAATCCTCCTGCCTCAGACTCCTGAGCCACTGGGATTACAGGTGTGCACCACTATGCCTGGTCCCTGTATGCCTTTATATGACAAAATATTTTAAGCAAAGTAAAAGAAAATTCCATTTAAAGTAGCAAACATTTATCAAATAATTTCTATATAAAAACTATTATGATAGGCTCCTTAGGGATCACAAAGTGTGTAAATTCTAGTTTCTGTCTTCTAGCTAAATTTACTTATTGATCAAATGAGAGAGATTTGGCATGATCCTCTTTATTTTACAAGATACAATAATATAAATTTCACGAGTGGCACAAATAGTACCAAGAATGAGCATGCTCAAGACTCGTGAAATCCTCCCCACTCACAGGATATAAGAGGTCTCCTTACATCCCCTGAATCTGTTGTTTCTGAAAATCTTTGTGTCTCATCTCATTAACTGGCTCTCTTAGTCTATCAGTCCTTTGATTTTGTAATGCAGCAACCTCTAGCAACCACGGTATTTACGTATCCCTTATTCAGAACTGTAAGAGTTGTCCTCTTGTGGACATGTGAAAAGGCTACACTCTAGTGGGTAAAAGATAGAGTTCTTTATTTAATAGGGTGTTATTAACTTAATGCTGAGTTCTGAGGAGAAAAAAAAATACCATTCTGAGGCAGAGGGATGTCACTAATGTCACCACATGTGGGAAAAGATGTTCTATGCCCACGGTAACAACTACGAAAAGTGGCTTTGAACTTGTCTAGTCCATTAATGATCATTTTGTAGTCACTGTAACAAGTAAACATGATCTAACAGATTTTAAACACCTCACTTCAGTGAATATGCCCTTGAAAGCCAATCAATGAGTCAGAAAATCAAGGGCAAAGTTCTATAACTGACATCAAACTACCTCTGGTTATTTATAAATACAACCCAAAACAATGTCTTCACCACAACAAGCCTCTACAGAAGATCAACAATCAGCTTTGCTTGAGAAGACTGTTCAACAAGCAGAGCTATCATATACTTTAGTAAGCAAAATTATCCAGTACCACTTTTGCTTCAAATATAGAATAATGGTCTCATCCTTTGACACTGAAAACCTTGTTATTTTGAATCAGATTCTGAGAATTATTTGAATGCTACCCCAGTACAAAGAAGAAATACGCCATATTAAACAAGTTAGGAAACAGAATGGTCAGGAGACTGAAGCAGGAGGATCACAAGTTAGAGGCCAAAATTTGTCTCAAAACAAAAAAAGGACTGGAAGATGGAATATAACCAAGTGGTAGAATACTTGCTTAGCATGTACTAGGCTCTGGGTTCAATCCCCAGTAACAACAACAAAAAAAAGCAGGCCTCACAGGAAGTAGAATGGGGGATACTGCTATAGGCCATAGTTCTTTCTACTCCTCACACTGAATTACTTACACATATTTAATTGAACTTTGATAGACTCAATTAAACAAATTCATAACATATATGTATTGGCTTGTATGTGCCAGGAACCCTTCTTGGCAGCAGATGAAATTCCCTGCTCTTGTTGGGCTTATATACTAATGAGGGGAGAGAGAACAAACCTGTGTCACTATGTTTACTTCAGATATGTTCTGAAGTAAAATGAAGGAGAAAGGAGAAAGCGCTGGGGGTGGAAATAGAAGGTTGTTATTTAATCAGAGTGTTCAAAGGCGGCTCACTGATATCCAAGCAGAGGTAAGAAAGTGAGCCGGGTAAATGGAATTCCAGGCAGAGAAAATGGTGAGCAGAAAATCTCTAAGAAAAAGAACATTTGGCATTTTCTAGAAGCATAGATGGTCACCATGGCAGAGCGAGGGAAAGAAGAGCAGGAGTTTGGAGGGGGGGCAAAGGAGGGAAGTCATGTTAAGATTACACAAAGCTGGGCGTGGAGGCTAAGGCAGGAAGATCATGAGTTCAAAGCCAGCCTCAGCAATTTAGGCCCTAACCAACTTAGCGAGACCCATCTCAAAATAAAATACAAAAAGGGCTGGAGATGTGGCTCAGTGGGTTCAATCTCTGGTAATAAATAAATAAATACATACATACATAAAGTCAAATAGGCCAAGAACTTTCACTGTGATATGAGAAACCACTGGCACTTGCCTAGCATGCATGAGGCTGTGGATTTACTCCCCTGTACTGGCAAAAAAATAAATAAAATAATTGAAAAATAAAAAACACTGACACAGTAATGAAAAAACTGCATTTTAAAATGTTAGTTCAAGGCCATGGGAACACCCTCAAAAGTTACAGCCTACAATGCTGGTTTCATTTTGTAACCCAGTCCATGGTCTAAAAATGAACCTATGAAGTAGTCATATATTACAATTATCTCTGCCCAATGTAGAGATAGTCCAATTACATTTATAAACTTAAATCTAAAGTGAGAACTACAGAAAGAATCAGGCACCCAGCAATGGGAATAGAAGCTGAAGGGTCATGAAACATCAAGGGGCTAGAGGGACTATAATGAGCCACAAGTGAGAGGAGGTTAAGACTAAGGAGAAGCTAGAAAGCTGAGAAAATATACAAAACCAATTATGAACTAAGCCAGTTGGGGCAGAAAGAATGAGAGCTGAGTTTACACTAAAATGGGGAGCAAAATAGAGAACCAAAAACTCTCACTTGCCAGTGTCTCTAAAGCTACCACATCAAACTACCACCTTACCCATATTTCATGTGAACCAGCCTGAGTCTTTCATTCTTAGAAATAAAAAAGACCTAACTATAAACATATCATATTGTGGGGAGGTTGCAGAAGACTGAGGCTTGACAAAAGACACAGGGCTAAATTTCTTTGAGCAAGAAGAATATAATTAGATATGGAACATACTTTATTACTTGATATGCTTTTAACAATTCACTGAAGAGTGGATTGCTCTGGTCTATTCTTTTTACTCCTGTAAAGAAACAGACTCCTTGTGTTGGCAGTAATATACCACACTTCATATTACAAAATGGAATAATTTTTACCTATTTACAAACACAAAACCATCAGTTCTGATAATGAATTAGTACCTGGAAGAACTTTCAATTCAACTTCATCACTGTACTTTGGTGGCCCACCACTTTCAACTACACAGCGATAGAGTCCTCCATCTCCTTCGGTCACATTGCTGATAACCAGCATTCCACTTGGAAGTTTAATAACTCTATCATCCAGAAGAAGGGGCTGTCTGTTCTGTTCCCACCTCACAAATGAGACCAAATCTGCATTAACTTCACAATTCAGAATTGCATTGTTCCCAGCATACACTGAGGAAGGTTCTGGTTGACTGGTAAATCTTGGAAGTCCTGGACAATAAAGCAAAAAAAAAAAAAAAAAAGTAATTAACTCTTATTTAAAACTGCCATCGTGAGGACCCAAGAGCAAAGCAGCCCATATAACTATAACAAATGGTAGAATCAGGGTCAAGAAAATCTATGCATCAAGAAACTAGTTGCATATAGGGAAAAGAGCAAATAAGTTAAGTGTATCAAGAATAACTATAATCAAGGTTCCTCTCAGTTGGAAAGCAAGGTGCAGGGGGCTGGAGCAGTAGTTCAGCAGTTACAGCGTTTGCCTAGCATGCACGAGTACCTGGGTTCAAACCTCAGCACCACATATACAACCAAGTGTCAGAGGAATGAGGGCCACATGAAAAACTAAATAAAACTGATTTTCCCTTTCTCTCTCACTGTCTCTCTTTCTTAAAAAAAAAGGAAAAAAAGAAAAGCAAGGTGCAAACACGGAAACAGATAAAGGTAAAATAAATTCCATGGTATTGGTCTATGATAAAGACATCAGTTTAAACTTCTGGTTTTATGTAATTATAGATACAAAATTGTATGTAGATATAAAAGTATTTGTGAAATATGCATATATTTTATACACAGCCAGTACATATAATAATATTCCTATATACATATGTATACCTACATATTACCTAGCTTTGTCTACAGAGGACCCAGAATCACCATCATTTCACTACCAATAAATACACATGGTGACTTTATTTTGATTTCCAAATATCATTCTCTACTGTAAGGATCAGTGCTTCTTGAAGAAATGACTGATTCTAAGACTAGAATATGGAAAGTGAAAGAGCTAAGTTCCTTCCTTTATGTCATAAGGTAAAAAAAATCATAACAAAGTAAGAAACTATTCAAAGAACATGTATGTGTCAAAAAGACATGGAAATCAAGATTGAAGGGAGTTTCTTCTGGCTAAATCAGCCTAAGAGTCAAAGAGAGACAACTAAGTGACATATATAATCCCAGACCAGAGAGGAAAGGGGGGGACAAAGTTTTAGCTTTTGTTTTTTGCTGTAATAAACACTACTGAGACAATCTGTGGAATCTAAATCAAATGACAGTATTATATTCATTCTCTCATTTTGATGATTGTCTGTGATTATTAGGAGAATGTCCTTGTTTTTAGGGAATATACACTTGTATATTTAGGTAGGGTAACAAGGCAACATGTCTGCAACTTACTATTAATGGTTCAGAAAAAATACATATTTGGGGAATGACAGAACAGCTGTGGTAAAATGTTAACGGGGCAATCTGGATGACACTGCATGAGATTTTTTTTGTTGTTATTCTATTTTCCAAACTATTCTTTAAATTTGAAATTACTTCAAACAAAATGTTAACCAAAAACTATGGTCACAAGCACTCTACAGATGCTACAGAATGCAGAGGTACACAGTGTCAGTCCTGAAGTCACATGCCTGAATATGAATCCAACTCCACCTTCATGGCTGTTATGAACCTGGCAGGCTATTTCATCGCTCTTTCAGTCTCAGTTTCGCTATCAGCAAAATGAGAACAATATCAGGCCTAACAGGGTCATTTAAAAATGATTTAACATAATAAAAATATAGTATATTACTTGTTGTATAAATACTTAACTAGCTACTAATTGTTAATAACACATAAAAAGTGACTCATGAACTTGAACTTATGCTCTGAAAAAAACAAAATATTTCTTTAAAGACTAGAAAACATTATGAAAAAAATTCCAGATTTTCTAGTTTTGTGATAGTGAATTAGTCCAAATATAAATAATATATAGCTTTTTGCCCTGCCTCAATTTTTTTCCTTATGTTTTTTCCTTCAAGGTGATTTGGGGTGGTAGTTGGTTACCAGTGATTAAACCCAGGGGCATTTAACCACTGAGCCACATCCCCAGCTGATGCTAGCTTTCTTTATTCTTCTTCTTCTTCTTTTTTTTTTCTTTTTTAACAGAGAGTGAGGTAGAAGTGGGGAGAGAAAGAGAGGATCAACTTTATTTTTTCATCTGGGTTTTGTTTTTCTGACACTTAGCTGTGTAAGTGGTACTGGGGTTTGAATCTGGGTCCTCGCACATGTCAGGCAAGCGCTGCAACTGCTAAGCCAGTGACCCAGCCCCCTGACGCTAGCTTTGAATTTGCAATCCCCCTGCCTCAGCCTCCTGAGCTGCTGGGATTACAGGTGTGCATCATGGCACTGGATTCAAGGTGATTTTTGAAGGAATGAAATAAAGACAAAGTTATCCATATATTCATTTTTTTAAAGAGATAGGGACTGTAGGGGGGATCGATTTTATTTAGTTTTTCACGTGACTTTCGTTGCTCTGAGACTTCATTGTATACGTGGTACTGGGTCTGAACTCGCATACTTATGCATGCTGGACAAAGGCCATAACAACAGAACTGCTGAGCCACTGCTCCAGGCCCCATATGTTCATTTTTAAGCAACCAAAAAAATCATAGAAAAAAGGGATTGACAAAGATAAACCCAGAATCTAATGAAGCTGGGAAAAAAGGAATCTTACAATCTTATATAAAAGAACTGCATCTATTTTTTAAAAGTTAAAAAATATTCCTTCCTAAAGTCTTATGAACGTGAGCAATTTTTAAAAATGTAAACCCCCAACAACATAGGGAGAATTGGTAGGCAAGAAATTTCGAAAGTTTCTAAATAGAGAAAGAAAACGGTAGTTTGCCAGTAATTGACTGTTTCCTATGGTCACAAGAGGGAATCCAGTTGTTTTGCTGCCTTTGGAGAGAAGAAATTGCAGAAGTAAAAGTTAAGACTTGGAATTAGCAAGAAAGGATTAACAAAGTGTTTTTAGAACAGCCCACTTGTCCCACCCTTGGGCACAAAATACCTGGGTATTTTCCAGACAGGAAAGCAGAAATTTCTGTTGTAGTAGAGAAATCAAACAGTCCAGAGAAAAAGCAGCCTCATATTTAATTCTATGAACTGTCTACTTAATGTTCCTTTAAATACTTCCCTGCTTGCTGAACTTGGCTCGAATCAGTCTGTAGTGTTTGCAAACAAAAAGCTCTAACACAGGATCTTTTAGAATAGTAATCTGACAGTATCAATTTAAAAAAAGAGAGAGAGAGAGAGAGAGAGAGAGAAGGACAGAGAGAGAGAGAGAAAAAAAAAAGACAATCAATTTTATTTAGTTTTTCATGTGGCTTTCATTGCTCTGACACTTCATTGTGTACATGGGGCCAGGGCTTGAACCCGTGTCCTCACTCTTGCCTAGCAAGTGCTGAAACTGCTGAGCCACCACGCCAGCCCCTGACAGTATCAATTTTAAAAAATTATCTTATTGAGATACAATTTACACACAATAAGGCTCACCATTTACAGTACACAATTCAATGAGTGGTTTTTCGTGTATGAAGAGTTGTGCAACCATTTATATAACCTAATTTCAGAACCTTTTGATCATTCCCAAAAGAAACTTTATTCTCATTCTCCATTACCTGTATTATCCCCTCTCTACTCCCTCTTCACCATTCCCCCCTATCCCTAAGTCTTTAGCCCTATAAAATAACTCATCTACCTTCATACAGTATGTGGTCTTTTATGACTGACTCCTTTGACCTAGCATAATATTTCTAGTTCATATGTAATGTCATACGTATTAGGACTTAACTTCTTTTTACTATCAAAGGAAACATTTGAATTCAAATGTATGAATATACCAGACTTTAATTACCCATTCATCACTTGATGGACATTTAGATTATTTCCACTTTTGTGCTATTGTGCACAATGCTTCTATGAACAGTCACATGCAAACTGTTCTGTGGATATATCATTTTATTTCTCTTGAGCAGATACCTATGAGTAGAACTACTGGGTCATATGGTAACTATATGGCTAACATTTTGATGAGATAACAAACTAGTATCTTTTTAAATCACACACATACACTCACAAAGTGCCCTATGAACCAGTGATCCCAGTCTTAATAGTTTACAGAAATAAAGATTTGCAAAAAGCAGTTCACCTTGGTATTATTTATAATATCTGACAATTTTAATACACATATCATTCATCAAAAAGTGACTTGAGTAAATCACAAATACAATGCATAATATGCAACTATTTAAAAGCACTTCTATTCATCCCTTAGCTTAGATATCTTCTGCATATCCAGGCAAGTGGGTTAAGTAACTTTCATACAGAACCCTGTCTATAGTTACCATAGAAGTGCATCCCCCTCTCCCTTCTGTACTGGAGATTACATTAAAACTGCATGCTAAGATACTGTGTCAAAAAATGCTTCCTGAAGAACATGAGAGCTAAGAAGAATGATGGACAAATCTGGTGGAAAAGAGAAAGAATAAAAGGTAGAGGACAGAACTGTTAGTGGGGAAGATATGAGCAAAGGTCAGAAGGCGGAGAATAAATTAAGGGAACTCAAAACAGTACTGCTAGTGCTAAAACTGTGGTGAGGGTGGTGTGGCAAGGTCAGTGGGGGTAGGGGGCACAAAGTGGCAAGAAATTAGCTGGGTAAAAATCGGTACCAGTTGGAAAAAGGAACCAAGAGACTTTTGTTAAAGGGTATAGATAATAGTGTTAGAAAAACAACGAAACACTGAAGCATGAGAAAGTGCTTTGACCAGTGTGGAGACTAGATTAAAGGAAGGAAGGATAAGGTGGCAGACAAGTAGGTACAAGGCTATGGTAAGGAAGTTGAGGAGCAGTCTCAAGAAGAAGGAAGTGTATCAATACAGAAAAAAAAAAGGATTTGGTGATGAGATGTAGGGGACAGTTGAAAGGAAGGACTCATGAATAAAATCTCAGATAACAGATATTTAAGAACATAAATGATAGACAGAAGCCTGACCTAAATGACATTGTAGAAGTAATCATTATGCTTGTTTATTTATCACACATATTAAAGAAAGACAGCAGATGGGAGAGACAAAGCAGGGAAAAAGGAGGAAAATGAAAAACAGAAAATTGCCAAAAGTCAGTTTTTTCTTTTCTTTTTCTATCTTCCATCTATTATTATGGAACTTTGAGTGTTTAGCACCAAAGACAAAAAGAGTTATCATACTCTGAATGAGCAAATATACTCTGCAGTGAGCAAATCAGCAACTGTAACTCTGAAGATGGAAAGACACAGAGACTACTCTCTCAATCAGATTCCATCCAAACAGGGCAGCATTTCACTCAGTGAGAGTAAATACAGAAAATTCCATGTCATACAACATGGCCCTTCATAAAAACTACTTCATTTGGTACTCAACTAAAGGAACACTATATCTAAGTAATGCTGGTGTCTTATTTAGGAACCATAACTTATTCCTCTAGATTCATAATTTCTCCTACACTTTCCATCATTATTCAAATGAGAATGTTCCAGAGGAGAGAATATTCCTCTCTTTACAATTTTCTGCTCTTTACCTTAATATATATATATACATACTATATATTTTCAAATAATTAATTAAATGCCCAGACCCTTAATATATATACATACTATATATTTTCAAATAATTAATTAAATGCCCAGACCTTGGTTAAGGCATAAAGGCACCAGGATTCTGCCTTTACTTAAATTTCAGAAAACCATCCTAAATGGTTGTGCTGGATAGGATAAAAGTTAGCTGTCAAAGTGATTCAATTTTTCTATATAGCTTCCTCTGCCATTTCCATAATAAAAATTAAAATTTTGGGGCTGGAGCCAAAGAGTTAAATAGAAACTTCTCAACAGAGGACATTGATCAAGCCAATGAATACATGAGAAAGTGCTCTAAATCACTAGTAATCAGAGAAATGCAAATGAAAACTACATTAAGAGTCTAGGAGAATGAGTTAAATCCAGATAAGATGTAATGCTTTACAATCTAATACTTTTTTAGAGTTATAATGGGAAGGGGAAGGGAGGGATAAGGGAGGGTAATTGGGGGGGCACTCCTGGGGATAATTGCAATATCCTGAATATATACACAATTTATACACATTTTATATTATTTTGTTAAAATCTTGTAAGGTTGTTCAAAAACAAAAAATTTAAAAAAAAAACTACATTAAGATTTCACCTCACACCAGTCAGATTGGCAAAAATGAAGAAAATAAACAATAATAGATGCTGGAGGGGGTGCGGAGCGACAGGCACACTAACATACGGTTGGTGGAACTGCAGACTGGTACAGCCCCTCTGGAAAGCAGTGTGGAGAATCCTCAAAAAAAAAAACTGGGGAGGAACCCACCATACGATCCAGCTATTCCTCTCCTGGGTATGTTTCCAGGGGACTTAGAATTAGCACATTACGGTGACATAGCAAAATCTATGTTCATAGCAGTTCAATTTACAACAGCTAAATTATGAAAACAACCCAGATGACCCTCACTGGATGAATGGATCCAAAAACTGTGGTACATATATACCATGGAGTTCTACTCAGCAATTAGAAACAATGATATTGCAGCCTTTAAAGGTAAATGGATGGCTATGGAAAAAAATCATGCTGAGTGAAGTCAGCATGGATGGCTATGGAAAAAAATCATGCTGAGTGAAGTCAGCATAACCCAGAGAACCAAGGGTTAAATGTCTTCACTCATCTGTGGAGGCTGGAGCTAAACCCTGACCATTGTGAAAGGCAGTCAAGTCTCATGTATTAAACCCTGAAAAGGTGTAGTGACATACAACCTAAGGCATTTGTAGAGAGGTATTGGGAAGGAGCAGGGAGAAGGGAGGGACAAGGGTGGGTAATTACCCTTGGGGGTAAAGCTAATTTTCAGAATATAAATATATTACATTGTTTCATTGGAAGCATTTTGATTATTCAACAAATAAATTTCTTAAAAAAATAATTAAAATTTAGGGGCTGAAGCAGCAGCTCAGCAGTTACAGCACTTGTCTGGCATACGCGAGTATGTGAGTTCAAACCCCAGCACCACGTACACAACTAAGCCACATGAAAAAAAACTAAATAAAATTGATATTCATTCTCTCTTCCTTTCACTGTCCCTCTCTCTTTAAAAAGAAAAAAATTTAAATTGAAAAAACCTTGCTCAGTACCACTGATAGCAACTTTAAGTTATAAGACAAGTTGAAAAATATTAGTTTATTCCACACAGCACTGAGCAAGCCCTAGCACAGTCCTATACCCATAGTATATGCATAGTTGATATTTGTTGAATGATCTATTATCAATTAAATGAAAACTCCAAGAAAGTACTGCTTTTTAAAGATTTATCCTTTATAAAAAATTGAAAATGCAAAATGTAAACAAATCACTTAATAAAACTTACCTGCTACTGTGAGCTTGGCTGTTCTGCTTACAATAGTTCCAAGACTATCAACAGTAGCCACACACTGGTAATAACCCTCATCAGGTTTATTGTGTTTGGAATGCACCACATTGCTGATAAATAAAGATCCATCTGGGAGAAGCTGGCGTCGATCATCTGATACTAAATTTAAAAAAGTTCCATCTTTTTTCCATTCAACTTTTGGAGATGGCTCCGAATATGCTGAACAATTTAATATAACAGAAGAACCCCTAACTGAGAGTGTATCCACCGGTTCCACCAGAAAATAAAATGGAGTGAATGTTCGAATGCTGGCACCTACAAGAATCAAGAGAAAGAAACAAGTTAGGCAAAACTTTCTCCTACCATTTCTGTAAGAAACTAAAACATGTTAAAAAATTATTTTCAAGTATTTATGTTCTTTGGGCATGATACATAATCACTTTACCATGAATATCTAATGAATAAAATTTACTTCTTACTAGGAAGTCAAAATATGACTTATATAGAACATCAAAAAAGGAAAACCTTCTATTTCAGATAAGTCTTCTTAGATGATGTAACTATTAAACATTTATTTCAAACACCACAATGGTAAATATTGTAAATTACTATACGCAAAGTGAAATTTTCTACACAACATAAAGGAAGCAGAAAATTGAAATGATTCTTTGCTAATAAGTTTTTTAACCTTTGTTGGCTGCTTATATTCTGTTCATAAATTCACTAGTTAGAGATTTTGCCCATTTTTCCAGTGGATTATTTATTCTATTGACTTAGAAGCATTCTTTGGTTATAGCTATCAGGTTTTGAAATATCCTTTTTTTCTATTTGGCTTTATAATTTTAAGAGAGAAGCAATCTTTATTTAGTTTTTCATGTGACTTTAATTCCTCAGACACTTCGTTGTGTACATGGTGCTGGAGTTTGAACTCACGTCCTCACGCTTGCCAGTCAAGCACTGTAACTACTAAGCCACCGCTCCAGCACCATGGCTGTAAAATTTTTGTTATAAGAAAATAAATTATAAACTACATAAAATTAAATCTGTTAGACTTAGATCTTTATCTCAAGATTATAAAAAATTTTATTCATGCTTCATTTTATTAATTTTGTTGTTTCATTTTCTACATTTAATCATCTAGAATTAATTTTGATGTAAAAAGTACAGGAGGGATCAGTAATTTTTCTAAGTCTCTGGACAGTTCTTTAAAGACAGGAAGAACAAAATTTAAAGAAAACGTTTGCCAGCCAGGGAAGCTTTCCAACTGAGAACTTTACCTCTTTTCCTCAAACAAACTGCTTATTACCTTGCCTGTAAACAACTCAAATCATAATCAGGTTTCTTCATCAAAGAAGTCTAGTCCAACGAATAACACTAAGACTTATGTGTGCTGGGGCTGGAGCGGTGGCTCAGCAGTTATGGCATTTGCCTCACATGTGCAAGGACGCAGGTTCAAACACCAGCACCATGCATACAACTAAGTGCAGAAGCAAAGGAGGCCACATGAAAAACTAAATAAAATTGATTCTCTCTTTCTCTCTCTTAAAAAAAAAGACGTATATGCCTTTATAATTTATTTACATTATGAATTTAAGGATGGCACTGCTTTTGAATTATAAAAAGAGTGACTACTTCTAAAAAGTGTAAAGTACAGTGGCAGAGGGAAGGAATAATGTTCATTTAATACTCAATAAAAAATAATATTCAATTACTTATACCAGTAAGCAAATTCTAATTTCAAATCCAATAAGAGTAATCATCCTACCTCCAAACACTAGAAGGGGATATTAGAAAAGACTTTCATACCTCTATCCCCATTTGATGACTATGAAATGCATTTGTCAAGTCCTAAAACCCTTGAAAATAAGCTTCAGAATTTTTCAAAAGTAACCTGCATCATTTTATTATTAAAATTTTTATATTGCATTAATCTATTGGAACTACAGTGAAATAAATCAAAATGTAAGCAAAAGAAGTACGAAACAACAGCTGAAACTATCTCTTTTTCTCTTTCCTGTATAACTATCACATCTTTATAATGCCACCTGAATTTAAACAATATATGGACTTTAAAGAAATTAGAATGGCAGTCAAAATATGCAAAGTAACTATTTCAAATATTTTATTACAAATATTAATAAAATCCAAAAATTTAAAAATTAAAGTTATTGCCATTTAAAAATATCAAAAATAGACCAATTTAAATGTATTACAATTTAACATTATGTTGCTTTGATTTTATTTCACTTTAAAAGTCCATATCCATTAACACTCAATTTGAACAAAAAATTACATATGGTCAAAAATTTAAGATAAAATTGTATTCATAGGAAAACTTATAAAATGTCTTTAAAACCAAGGTATTTGACAATTTTACAAAAAACATTTACTATATTACTTGGAATATAGCATTACTTACGTTTAAGATATCATCTTTGTATTTTATTGCCCCGGTAAATCAGTCACCTAAGATATTCTCTCTTCTCTTAAAATCCTTCAAAAGGCTTGCCACTGCCTTTTACATGAAAGTCTAAAGAAACTCCTTAAAGTGGACTTCCATGTCTGTCACTAGGTGACCTGGCCTCTGCCTATCTCTGCCCCTTCACATCATTCACTCTCCTGCTGGTCCCCCTCAAGCTCCACCTCTTGGCACCAACTAGTCCTGCCACTGACCTAAGCTTCATTCAGGCTCAGCTTAAATATCACTTTCTTTGCAGTGCTATCTATCCCTACTGCCCAAGCAAGACTGGTTCACCCTGTCATATGCAAGCATGGCAATACATACCCTCTACCCACACAGCACCTCAAATGTTCTTAATCTTTAAATAGCAATAGCTGAGGTCTTGGAACATGGCGACCACCCCACCACTAGTGACTCCCAGATGCTCCTGAGAAACACTTCACGCTGCAGAAGTGGACACAGATTCCATGGTAGGACAAAGCTCCCAGTGTGGGGGAACATTGCCCCCCCCCACTAATTTTTTTTTAACTCCAAAGGAATAGAGTTGTGCATTAACGAATATAAAGGAGAAGTTTGTGGTGCCCGAGGAGCAAGTTTCCTAATCAAATACCCTAATCTGGTCGTGAGCCCCCTGACCTGATGCTCTTAATTTACAAGAGCTGGGTATAAAGTCTGGGAATTAATCACTCACATTAGCGAACTTACAGCTGTTCGTGCTTGTGGCATGGTGCTGCTCGCCAGTGTGAGGTTTCCCTGAGGGCAGGGCTGGTTGCTCACTCAGCAAAAACTGAGCCAGATCCATAGTTTAAGCATGGTCTTGGGGCCTCAGCCTCCATGGTTAGAAATCCAGAATCTACGGCCCTGCAATCTGGCCATCTCCCAAGGGAGTTGTGTGGTGCTGGGATTCTCCTCTCCACCTCCAGTCGCTGCCGGCTACACAGCCGGGGGAGGAGAGGAATCGGCACAAGAACAAATTTGACTCAATCACAGCGGAGAACACTTTTCCACCCGTGCTCAGTTTACAAGAGCCGACTCTCAAGTCCTTTAACCTAATGGATCGCACCAGCGAAACTAGGCTGCGGGTCCATCACAGCCGACTGGCTCTGCCTGCCGTTGTGAAAGCGGGGCGGACACTCACAGCGAAACCAGATGCATCCTTTAAACAGGGACTTGGGCCTCAGTCTCCACCAACAGAAAGAGAGAAGTTACCCCCACACACCTGGCCATCTGCCCTGGGGGCTGTGTGGAACTGCACATCCCCTCTCCAGCTCCCAAACCTCTGGGATGGAGACCTTCTGCCCGCCCCTCTACACGCCAAATAGGAGGAGTCTGTGAACAGAGCTTGGCACAGTAGGGCACATTTTTCTCAAAGGGACCGCCTGCCTCAGACTGCAAAAGCTGCCATTAACTCTCTAACAAGGCAAGATCTGATAACAGCCTGAGGAACCTTTGAATAAAAGGGGCATCGTGGGCTCTCCCTTAGCATCTGGGCCCTGTGCACAGCCAAGGCTACGCAGGCCCTGACCTCTTCAGGTGGGCGCCCCTAGTGCTTGCAACTGAGAACCACATAAGCACTGGCACCATCTGGACCATCCCTCGCTGGGTTTCTGTCAACCCCACAGAGCAGCTCTTGGGGCTTCTGAAGATCGTAGTCACACAGAGTGGGTCGCCAGTGATCCTGAGGAAGCGAGTTTCAGTCTGGCCACTCTCCTTGGATCAGTCAGAGACCCACACATCTACTCTAGGATCAACTAGATTGTCTACAGCTTCTGAGCCCCAGGCTCAAGAAATTCTAGAGTGTGGACAGGCAGAAAGAAATCACCTCAGGAATACAACTCAGGGGGTTCTGTAATTTATCCTCACAAGAAGTGTGAGAAGGCAGTTTCTTATACCCCTTTGCAACAGAAAATTTTGAGGAGATCCTCTAAGAAAAACCAGGTCACCAGACTTAACCAAACTGCTTCCCCCGCAACAAGCTCAACTGTGAAGAATCCCCAGCTAGATGACAGATTTGAACACATCCTCCCATGTACAGACTCGCTGACGTAGGGGGCAAAAAACTCAGAACTTTCACAGCTAGTTTTGTTTTTTGTTTGCTTCTTGGTTTTTGTTTTTTTAACAGAATTCCGGCTGGAGTATGATATTTTTAAATTGTTCATCTTCTAACTTTTTAACATTATTGTGATTTTTTCTTTTTTTAATTTTTTATCCTTTTTTGCTTTACGGTTAGTACTGAATTTGGTGTTGGTGGATGTAAATATTTACCCGTGTGTATGTATTGGTGATTGGCTCCTACTGTCTCTATGTCTTCTTGTACTCAACTGCTATCCCTATACCACTGGGATCCAATCAGGAAAACATTTCGTGATAGCAAAATAGCCTCAGCCTCTGGTGAGTGAAGAGAACCACACCCCATACTAACCTCTTCTTCCCCTGTACTCTGGTAATTCCTAAATATTAGCAGTTTTCTTTCATCCTCACCCAAAGTCTTTACCCGACCTGCATCACATTTCTATGTTTCCTTATCCCTAATAGAACAAACAACCTACTCCCTGCTATCCCTTGTTCCTCTTTACTCTAAGTCAGGTGTTCTAATATACCTCCCCAATTTACCTCCTTGACTTCCTAGTCATTTCTTCTCCCCACTTATAGAGACCCTGCTATCTGAAGAAACAGACACTCTTCAAAACCAGTACTTGCTTGCTATCATAATATACTGTGAGAACCCTCTCAAAGAAAACTACTACTATTGGTGCTTGACATCAGCACATCTGCTTCAGTTGAAACGGACTAGTATCTGCACCTACAGGCTCTCAAGTTCTAGCAGATCAGTCTGGCATCTTTAGGTCTGACTTGACCAAATAACTCCCCATCACAATGAAGCAAAGCCATAAAAAGCTCCACTTACTCTGCCAAGAGTAACAAGGTTGAACTCCAAGACATGCTCTCTGTTTCTGAAAATGAGGAAAAGGGGAAATAACTCCCCTCCTCAACCTCACAGCTCCCTACCCAAAGATAATGTATCAACTTTATGATTAGTAATTCAATCAAAGAGTTGAGAGAAGAAATAAGGAAAGAGATCAGAGAACAACTTCAAGAGATGAGGGACAACTTTTATAAGGAAATAAGAGAGCAATTCCATGAGATGAAAGATCAGCTATACAAAGAATTAGGCATTCTGAAAAGAGATGTAGCAGAGCTATCAGAATTGAAAAACACGGTTACCCAAATCAAATCTTCACTGGAAGACACCAACACCAGAGTATACTCCACTGAAAATAGAACTTCAGCTCTTGAAGAACGTACATCAGATAATGAAGATCGGCTAAGCAATGTCGAATTCAAAGAGGATAAACAAGATAAGCAACTTACATTACATGATCAGAACTTCCAAATAATATTTGATGAGATGAGGAGGAATAATCTGAGAATCATTGCCCCGGAGGAAAACTCCGAACAGCAAACAACAGGCATTAAGAAACTTTTAAGCGAAATCTGAAGTGAGAACTTCCTCATCTTACATTTGATCCGGAATATCACATCCAAGATGCTTATAGAACACCAAACAGGCCTAATCAAATGAGAAATTCACCAAGACATATCATATATAAAATGAATAACAGAGAAATTAAAGAGAGAATTCTAAAGGCAGCTAAAGAAAAGCCCCAAATCACATTCAGAGGCAAACCAATTCAGATCACTATGGATTTTTCAAAGCAAACAATGAAGGCCAGAAGAGCTTGGAACAATATCTTTCAAACATTGAAAAATAGCAACTTCCATCCAAAGATAATATTCCTGCAAAACTCAACTTCACATGTGATAGGGAAATTAAATACTTCAACGATAAACTCAAGCTAGCAAGATACATGAACACAAATCCTGCACTACAGAATAGTCTCAAGGATGTTCTCCAATCAGAAGACAATACTAATGATACCTAAATCCTTAAACAATCCTTAAACAAGGGTGAGTCAATAACCATATTATACACAAAATGACTTCCAAGAACACTCAAAACTCTGTAATAGTCACAAAGTCTGAGACTCAGCCTCCCATATCTATTCTAACTCTGAATGTGAATGGTTTCAATGCCCTGATTAAAAGACACAGATTGGCCCACTAGATCAAAAAACAAAATCCAACAATATGTTGCCTGCAAGAGACACATCTGACACTCAAAAATAGACACAGGCTGAAAGTGAAAGG
>PVKS010010224.1:0-10459 GCA_004027875.1 Aplodontia rufa
GCCTTTGAGGGTAAATGGATGGTTATGGAAGAGATCATGATGAGTAAAATCAGCTTAACCCAGAGATCTAAGGGTCGATTGTCTCCACTCATCTGTGGAGGTGGGGACTAGACCCTGGACAATGAGAAAGTTGGTCTAGAAACATGAGTTAAATTCAGATAAGATGTAATGCTTTACAATTTAATACTATCTTTAGATTAATAACGGGAAGGGGAAGGGAGGGATAAGGGAGGGTAATTGGGGGGGGCACTCGTGGGGATAGTTGCAATGTCCAGAATATATACACATCTTATATACATTTTATATTTGTTAAAATCTTGTAAGGTTGCTCAAAAATAAAAAAATTAAAAAAAAAATAAAATGAGACTTCTGATTCAAGACATGAGTAGAAAGTGAGAAGTTTGGTAGAATCACTTGGTGTTTGGATATTTTTATAGACAGATGGAGGGCTATTCTTGATCTGGAAAGGAAGATTCAGGAATCTATCACACAGCAGAAATTCATAAGATTCAGAGAAAGATGGGGGCTAAGAGCCACACCCTTAGGTGGGGCTGACTACTAGTGTCTAGAGCAGCTGGCAGTCTGGACAGATGATAACCAAGGTGGCTTTTTGGTTTGGGTCAGCAGGAGCTCTTTAGGTGTTGGAAGGCAGGTTGTAGAGCATCAGTAAGTTACGGAGTGACTAAGTAGAGAAATTGAAAGAAATTCATTGAAAAAGAAAGAAGAGAATCTGATAGCAACTGGAAAGGGGCAGAAAGTCAAGAGAGCTTTTTAAATATATATTTATTTATTTTGTAACATGCCAGAGGCTTCAGAAAGTCTCTAGGACAAAATGTAAGATCTAGGAGGTATTTTCTAATAGACTTAACTCCTGGAGGAAGGACAAAGGATAAGGTTAAAGCAATCTATCGGGGGTTAGGCATTGAACGTGCCAGATCTCTCTGCCTGATTATGATACAGAGCAAAGAGAGGTGAGTGTGGATGTGGCTGTAAGTGTGCTTTTAGACAGGAAAGAAACAAAGAAGGTAAGACCATAAACTGTAAGGTGAGGGAGCCTGTTGATACTAGGGAAGGTTTTCCCTGATCCGTATAAAGAAGAAAGTGGTAACAGATGAAAAAAAAGTTCAATAAGTGATGGATGGTGCTGAGACAGGCCAAAGGGTGGTTCACAGAGCTCAAGAGTATAGATATTGGACAAATGTAGCATGACCTCAGGTTGGCATCTGGCTGAGTAGCTTGAGTTGAAGGGTGGGGCTCTAAGAAAATATAAGGGGCTGATGAAATAGTGATTTAGATGGGGAATCCCAACAAAGCCTAAAAGAAGAGTAGCCAAACAGTGGCTAATAGATTGAAATAATTGGAGAGATAGAGGGATAGGATAGGATATTCCAGTAATTTGAAGGACTGAGTATTCTTTAATTTTTAGCTTTAAATTCTGTGTTTGGCTTCTTCTACTCCAGTTTTCTAAAGAAGAATTCAAGGTGAAAAGAACTATATGTCATGAAGTTGTGCCAATTCTGAGTTTTGGGATCATGGCATTTGCATTTTTGTATACCTAGCAAGACAAATAGGTATTAAATAAACATGAACATAGCAAAATCTAGACTTGTGTCTTTAGCAGTTTGCTCTGAGAGTCCAAGCAGGTCATATTCTTACAGTTAGAAATGAGGAGAAATCTGCATGTAAATATGAAAATGCTATGATAATTTCTATTGCTTAAATGTCATTTGAATCAATTATTTTCTACTAATACCTTAGATTTGACCTCTGCTATTTCTAAGACTCAGGAAAGGCAACTGACCTCTGTGAAACTCTCTAGAACCCTCAGAAGGAAGGAATCAACTTGTTCTTTGTGGCCTTGCAGTATAAAGATGGCAAGTTTGACTGCCATCGGACACTGATTGCTGAGGACAGCAGCGCGTGACTGTATCTAATTGATTCGTGTACACCAGCAGCTACTCTGGCTCTTATGCACAGAAGATGCTCAATAAATGCTTGTAAAACAAATGAATGAAAGAGTATGAAAACAAAGAATTAAATTAGGTGATTTATAGAAGCACTTCTAGTTATGATGTCTCTGTTGGACCCTCCTCCAATACTCAAAAAGTTCCATCGTGGATCACAGAGATCAGATATTTTTGCTTCAATTTAACTGTGCTGAACTATTTCTGGGAAATTGCAAAAACTTTTAGGGACCGCATGTTAATGCTAGAAGACTTGATATCTTTCTCTTCAATTTATTCTCTCTTTTGCTATCTCTTTCATCCTCTATCTCCCTCCTTTTTATCTTTTCATCCTTTTCTCTATTTTTTTTTGCTAAGCATTTATACTATCTCTGACAAAATTCACTTTTTTGTAAACACGTTTTACTCTTCCTCCTTCCGCAGATCACACTGAGCCTTACATTGAGAGAGAAAGCCCACATCTCAACCAAATCTATATCTTGCTCAAAGATCAAGAGGTCCAAGCTACACAGTGCTTTCCATCAGTTCTGGAAATAGCCCCTGCGATCCCATGATATGAGTTAAGAAGAAATACCCCACTCTCACCCATCATAAGACTCAAGGCATGAACAGGTCAATGTAGCCATCACTAGTCCACAGCATCCTTGAATTTCCACTGGATAGACATTGCTATGGGGACTTTGTTCTTGTCTCTTTTCCTCTGATGCCACATCAGGGTATTGAAGAAGTTGACTTCCTTGAGGTCAGTGCAGTTTTCATAACTCAATTTTAACCTAAAGTTTGTTTGAACTTTTTAGGTCAGATTTGTGTTTTCTTCTGCAACAAAAGTCCTCTAGAAAGATGGGACTGCTGATGTTTTTCATTCTTATCAGTTCTTTGTGCATCAACAGCCACACCTAAAGTTCTTTCTAGACTGTGTCTTATGTCAGTTTCATTTCTTTGTCTTAGCAGTTAAACGCCTCTCTTAATTTATTGATGGCTGCTTTGAAGTGGAAGGCATCAGCCTTCATCCCATCTTTCCTTTAAGGCTTAGACTCTGTTCAAGTGGGAAATTCCACTAGATTTGTTCCTGTGAGCCTTTTTGAATCCCTCATTTATTCTTCAGGACTGAGAAAAAGTTGACTTTTCTGACCCTGCTGTTCTCCACATATTCCATTTCCTTTCTGTAGTCAATGATTTCCAAGCTCATCTGTTCTATTAAATACCTTGCCAAAGCCAACCAACACAAGACTGTTAACATTTTGTTTTCCAACTTCTTTCCCACAAGTCACAAGCTTAATAAGCATATGGTTTACCTTCAAAGTTATAGCACTTAGGAGTTTTATAAAATATATTGCTACTACCTAACATGGATTTCCAGCCAGTTATATCCTTTTCTTCACCAACTTATTCCTAAGCCAATGTGATAAAATTGAAGAGATTTGTTTGACAGGTCTCTGGTTCAAACTGACATATACCATACCAAGGAGGATTAAACAAATCAGAAGGCTCCATAGAGCATAGTCAGTAAATGCTTACTGCTTGCTCATATGACTGTTCAATGTGATAGGTGGTGAAGGGTAATCTTCATGTAGCTCTTCAGAGACTCCTTCTCTTCTATAATTTGGCTATTGACAGTTTCTGGCTTCCTAGGAAGAGGAAGATTTATCATGCAGGATCTCCAATAAGTTGATATGAAGTCTGGAAGAAAGGAATATCACTTTTGCTCATATTTCATTGTCCAGAGCTCTATCACATGGGCTCAACTTAACCCCAGGGGAATCTGGGAAATGTAGTTTAAATTGTGTATCCAGGAAGAGGAAACAAGTTTTCTCATGAGTCTCTGCCACCCATAGGATTAATCATCTTCCAGTTTTGCCTTAAACTAAGGACAGCTACCACCAAAAAAGTTTTAAATGTAAAACTTTCTTATTTTTTTACTTTCTCTTATTTGGTTCTTTCCTTAAACTGAATTTACTCAATTATTATTTGGTGACTCAAGGTTTCACTGAACTTTCCCCTGTGATATTTTTGAGCCAAAGAGCTAAAAATTTTTAAAAGTTGATTACTTCTCTAATTATGCTGTCAAGTAATATACATATATATATATATACATATATGTGTGTGTGTGTGTATATATAATTTGAAACATTGATTTGTATACAATATTTCGTTATTATGTGGATTAAATATCTTCTGATTATTCACTCATTTACTTACTCACTCATTTAACAGAGGTTTTTCTAAGTCCTGAAATGTGCCAGGATTTGTGTTAAATTATATGAAATATCCTTATTTTCATTATCAGATTTGAGTCATTAAGTCTACAGAAGCTTACTGAGTACTAACATGTGCTAGGGACCAGAAACCAAAGATGAATGCTAATTTCCATTCTGAAAGAGCCCTACTTTAGGCAGTTGACTGCCAGATAGGTAGGCTTTCATTTGGTGCATACATGCTATGCCAGAGCCACATTTTGGAGGCACACCCTGGAAGGCGGTGGGGTCTTCCACATGTCTGAAATCTGTAACAATCAAGCCAAGACTTATTGGACCAGTGGGTATTAACTAAATAAAGAGAAGAAAATAATTTCAGGGAGAGGGCAACAGGTGTTCGGTGCATCCAGGTGAAGCAGACCCTGGTTAGAGAATAGGAGGTGAGTGGAGAAGTGGGATCCTCAAAGGATTGCCAGAACATGAAGTACCAGAGAAATGGGGGAGTCAGGCTCTGAAGATTTATTGGCATCCAGTTAAGTAAGTCAGACTTGAGTCTAAAAATAATGTGGACTTACAATATGTTTAAGAATGCAAATGTTAAGACCAGAGTCATAGGGAAATTTGGAAATGATATTATAGGGAGAAAAGAATGGGCAGACATCCAGGGAGAGTTCTTTTGGTGTGAAGCACTGTGATAAGTGATTTGCACAGAGCGTGTCATATGCCCTTTGCCATAGTTTCTGGAAGATGGTGACGCTTTTATATTCATTTTACAGTTGTGGGACTGAACCTCAAAGAGTTTCCAGAACTCAACCAAACCCACACAATTGCAAGCATTGGAAATCCCGGCAATGACTACATAAGAATACCAGCAATTGATTGAAAGCTATTACTTATCTTGCGTGTATTGGTATGCATAAAATCAATGCTTAATGAGTTATTTTCATCTCCTCACAAAGTCCCCACGTACTAAAGTGATAAAGATTTCAACCCAGTTCCTACACAACTCAGTCACATATGTTCATCTCCTCCCCCACTCCAAGACTGAAATGGTGAAAGAAAAGGAGACAGACGAGACATTGAGAGATTCTCCTCTTCTCATGTGTCTGGGTGACCACTCATTGACCTAAGCTCCAGCCCTTTAATTTCTCTGGTTCCCATTCAGGCCTTCTGTAAGTCAAAGATATTAAACAAAATCTGATGCAAAATCGTTCTCACTGTACATTATTCCAGGCTGTGTTTGGAACCCCCAACTTGCCAGCAGAAAGGCTAATACTTAGCATGTGCGTATGGAGAGGGAGAAAAGGGGTAGCCTAGCCAAAATGCCCACAGTCACCTAACCCCACACCCTCAGCTGCCTTAGACCACAACCTTCAGAGCCAGGAGCCAAAGGCCTGTCTATGCCCTCCTCTCCTTTCTGTCTTCTCTTCTCCATTAGAGGTGGTGAAGGGTGATTGCCTCTGAGCGCTCTCGTCACCCAGGCCTGGTGCCTGCACAGCTGGGTCACCCATCGTCCAACAGTAAATCCTTTTCCAACTGGCTCCCCACTGGCACAGCACAGTTACAAGGGCCTCTGAACAGCAGTTCCAGAAATATTAATTATGGCTGAACAAGGCTGCCGAGCAGCTCGATTACAGGCTCCCTGGGCGAGGGATCTGTGGCCCAGCTGCGAAAGCCATTTCCAGGCGGCTATCAATTGTAAGAAAATGGCCATCCAGCTGAATTGTGGCGGATCCAAAAATGCTAATTAGGCAGGGGACACTGCTGTAAAGCAGCAGCTTGTGGCCTCCGTAGGAACTAGCATCAGAGGCCTCCAAGAGCTGGGAATGTGCTATTGTTGCAATGGTTTTTGTTTTCATTTCATATCCTGCATTCAGTGTAAATAAAGCACTTCTGATTCCTGCTTGCCTGTCTTCTTCCCTTCCTTTTCTTCTTTCTCCATTTCTCCCCTTCCCTCTTCCCTCTTCCCTCCCTCTCTTTCTTCTTTCCTTTCATGTTGTTTCAAGCCATCTGTGAAAGATGGAGCCCTGACAGCATTCAGGAGCATCTGAAGGTGTTTGGGAGTTCCTGGGAAAACTACAGCTACCATAGGCCTTCTGCTGAAATCCATTAGAGGCAGTGTTCTGCAGAGCTGGGTGCAAAAATCATTTTCTAAGATTGGTCACTCCTGGAGCTAGCACCATCTTCAAAAATATCCTCAAACATGCTTGTTCAAGTAGAGAGCAGTTGATGACAAATTCCTTTAAATAATATCTGAAACCTCTGAGATAGACTGTATTTCTTTTCAGCCTGATGCAGACAGGAGAGTGGAGCACTGGCCCCTCTGGGAGACTGCCCCTTTAGGAGGCTGCAGCCTCTGCAGGTTTTGTGTTCCCCCAAGGTCTGCTCATTCTCATGCTCTCTTTGTAAACTGACTCCTCTGTTCCTCATTATTGTACCTGCATGGGAGTTTTGGGTGGCCATGCAGCCTTCCCTAACACACGTACTTCTTCTGTCCCATCTGGCTTAGTGGATAAGAACACAGACTCTGATGGCAACCTGCCTGAGTTCCAGTCTTTCTTCTCTAGTTTATTAGTTATGTGACCTTGGGGAAAGTAGGGAAATTCTCTAAGCCTATTTGCTTACCTATAAACTGGGAGTGATGATAGTGCCTACGTCCTAGAATTAAATTAGCCACTATAAAGTAGCTGGCATTTAGAAAATGCACAGCAAAAGTTGATTTTAAGTTGCAACTGCCCATTTTTGTCTAACTCCTCTCATCTTTGTGTTTCATGATTCCAGTTCTCAACCAAGAATATATGATTGACTCAAGCTGGACGAGGAATTGACTCCTCCTGAGACAGTTGGATATAGGGACCATAAGAGGAAATATTTCATAGAAGATAGTGTGAATCAAGGCAATGATTGATATTTGATGTCAATATTATTGTTTTCCTCATTTTCTACCTGTTCGAATTCATTATCCTTTGCTAGCTTTCTTGATGCTTTTATTCTTTTATTCACTCAATATAGTCTGAAGAAGGACAGACAAAGAAAACCAAAGAGGAGAACAGCTGTAGTGGTTGCTAAAATATTGTATTTTGTTTGTTGGTGCACAGCACCTACTCCCTGAGCAAAATAAATGATTGCCTTTTAAAATTGTTATTGATAATTGATACATAATAATTGCTCATAAATGATTTCTCTTACTTCTACCACACTGGGACTCCCACCAATACCCCCAGATCTCCCTATGATCTAAAATTAAAGGAATCATTCCTGAACATGGTAGGCACCTCCTAGATGCTACCCAAAAGCTGTGGCCAACATCATACATCTAAAGTGGATCCTCTGCTAGCACTCTCATTCTCCTTCCTTCTTGTCCCTACCCATCCAATAGGTTCTTACTGCCTTTTCTCTTCTGAGATTTAGAAGCTAGTTGGATGAAAGAGAGAAGACCTTCCTCGTGGCATTTTCAATGACTAGAAGAGCACATTAGATTGGCATAGGAACATGGCCTATGAAAGGCTAATTCCCAATTCTAGACTCTGTTGTGCAAGTGTCTGTTTTCCTAACTCCATAAAATCAGTGATTATTATGCACCATTCACATTTTTGAGCCACCTGGTGGACAAAAAAAAAAGATACCTCATAGTTTCAAGTTGCATTTTCTGATTTTTTGGAGAGGTTGAACATGTTACACACACACATATTTTTTTGCTGTGTTATTTGCTAATGTTTTGTAGTGTTTTTTTTTCTATTAAGTTGTTCAAAAGGATTTATTAAAGCAGGAGGAGATATCATGACATTCAGATAATAGTGTGGAGGATGATAGTGTTTAGAAACCTATAGCAGGAAAAGGGAGAAATGGAAGGAAATTATTAAGACAAAGAACAGAAAAGTGATTTGGAGAAAAATAATGCTCTTTTTGTTGGAGAATCAAGACTAATTGGATAAAAATGTTGGCTCAGATTAGTTAAAACAAATAAAAGGTGATTTGTCCCATAAGAGAGTCAAAGTTAGATGACTGCTGTGGTGTTGATTCAACAACTGGGTGATAGAACTGTCATTATTTGGGTGGTCTTACCATGCCTGTTGACTTGTGCATACAAGGTTGTTGTTACAACTAAGGACAACTCATCTTCAGTCCAGCAAAGATAAACAGAAAGAGGAGTCTGTAGATGGAATGGAAGCACTTTCTTAGGAATCAAGAGGTGCTGTTGGGCACATGACTATGCCTCACTGGAAAGTTTCTAGAGAGAGTGAGTGCTAAGTGGGTCTCAAAACACAAAGGAGAACCAAGACAAGAGAGATTTGTAGCGTTAGAAATTGGGTACATTTTGTTCATTATGGAAATATAAGCAGAAAAATAAATTGATAGGCACTGTGATATTTTGTGAGTGATGTAATTCTAGGTCCTCAACATCTAAGGTGGTAGGAAATACGAATCTGAGCTAGAGAAAGAGGACGAGAAAGAAGGAGCAGACCATCACGGAAGGAATTCGGTTAGAAACTGAGTTGTAACCAAGGCTGGTAGTATGGGATAGGAGAAGGGGTAAGAAGGTCAGAAACAAAAGAGGAGGAAAGTGTTGGAAGCTCTTTTATGCCTTTTAAGCTTCTGGAATTAAGTCCTCAAAATTTGATACCAGATTCGAAACCGCACAGCTACGTTTTCCAGCACCGTGTGCTTTGTACAGCTTATTAATTCACAAATAATAGACTCTAGGCACTTTTGCAGTAAGGGCAAAACTTTCAGAGCTCATAAAGCAGCTCTTAGATCAATAAGAAGACTCCACTCTCTGTAACTATTTTTTTTTTCTCTTTTTCTCTCTCTATACCACTTCCCTGGTAACTATTCTGATTATGCATTTAAATAAAAGGACAGTGAAAAAGAATTCCCTGATCCACTTAGCCGCATTGAGGGATAGGAATATGCAGCAGGAAGTGTGATATGTAAAGTATCTGGTCCTGGGAGGCCTCATGTGTGAAGGTGTATGCAGCAGTCCTCTGCTGAGCCTTTGTACTGGCTTCAAAGCCATAATGCAGTTCAGAGGCCCATGGGAGTGGTGGCATCTTCCTCCTTTTCACTGAAACTCCAGTGAGGAAGTGCTTTGATAGTTGAGTTGGTGCTTAAAAATGTGGGTTCTGGGCTGAGTGGGTTTTCCATCTTCTAGTCTCATATTCCGAATATAAATGGAAAGTTCTGTTTACATGAATATTACAATAGGGAATCTGCGCCCAAGGAAATGTTGAAACTGTCAGCTGTGAGGAGACTGTGATAATATAAATAGCTAACAGGTATCCACCATCCACTTTTGTGCTAAGTGCTTTCTATGAATTACCTCCTGCAACCCCTGCAAACACTGGATGTGATGAATACTCTTATTATACTCATTGAGTGCAAGAGGAGCCCTGTGCTTAGATAAATTAACATAAAGTGTTCTAACCGCAGCAGTAAATATCACCCACTTTGATTTAGGAGTTTGTAAAAGGCAAGAACATACAACTTCTGGGGATACCAAAAATAAAAAAAAAAATAATACATATATAAATAAAAAAGAAGTGCTGCAGTCCTGACACAAAGAGTAAGTGTTGAACTTGACACACGCCAAGACCAGTGGTCTGGGTGATAATGTCTGGGTTGAAATTCTATGCAGAATATGGATCCTGGTTGCTTTCACTCTTCTGTAAGGAAACAGGAAAGATTTTGGGTTGGAAAACGGAAGTGGAAAGAAATAATGGCAAATTTGGAAAAAGAATTTACATAATTTCCAACAATTCCAACTTTGTTACACAGCTCCAGTGGGACTAAGTAATGATGATTTAAAAACAACATAGTTCTATGTATAGAATACAATTCAAAAACTGTTGCACAATGTTTGTGGAACTTCTTTGGCAAATCTGCAGTAATTATATTTTAAGAAGTATTTGTAAACTCTAGTAATTACCTAAACAAAGACAAGCAAAAGACACATGAGCTATATTGTGAGAGAAAAGCAGGTGTGCCATTGAAATACGGAAAGTATTTAGAAAGTGTCTTAACATTCTTAGATGAATTCTCTAAACAGAGCCTCCACCTCAACTCAGGGCAATATTTTTGCTCTAGTGTTTTTGTACAATTTTCCTAAACAAATTGAATTTCTAGAATGGATTTATAATTTTTGTTTCCCCCAGGGGCAAGCTTGGAGGGACTAGGGTCTAGAGAAGAAAGTGGTATATAAAAATGAAGAAACTAAAAAGGAAAGCTTTATATTTTTTTCCTCTTTAATGTTTATTTTAAGAGAGAAGGACAGTGAGAGAGAGAGAGAGAGAGAGAGAGAGA
>PVKS010010224.1:10559-47750 GCA_004027875.1 Aplodontia rufa
ATTTTTTTTAAATTTTTTAATTTTTGAACAACCATACAAGTTTTTGACTAAATAATATAACATGTGTATATATTCTGGATATTGCAATTACCCCCAGGAGTGCCCCCCCAATTACCCTCCCTTATCCCACCCTTCCCCTTCCCACTATATCTCTAAAACAAGTATTAGGTTGTAAAACATTGCATCTTATCTGGATTTAACACATGCTAATAGACCAACTTTCTCATTGTCCAGGGTCTAATCCCTACCTCCACAGATGAGTGGAGACAATCGACCCTTAGATCTCTAGGTTAAGCTGATTTTACTCATCATGATCTCTTCCATAGCCATCCATTTACCTTCGAAGGCTGCAATATCATTGTTTCTAATTGCTGTGTAATATTCCATGGTATAAATGTACCACAGTTTTTGGATCCATTCTTCCAGTGAGGGATATCTGGGTTGTTTCCATAGCCTAGCAATAGTAAATTGTGTTGCTATGAACATAGATATTGCTGTGTCACTATAATGTGCTGATTCTAAGTCCCCTGGAAAGATACCCAGGAGTGGAATAGCAGGGTCATATGGTGGACTCATCCCTAGTTTTTTAAGGATGCTCCATACTGCTTTCCAGAGGGGCTGTATCAGTCTGCAGCTCCACCAACAGTGTGTTAGTGTGCCTATCTCTCCACAGCCCCTCCAGCATCTATTATTGTTAATTTTCTTCATCTTTGCCATTCTGACTGGCGTAAGGTGATATCTTAACGTGGTTTTCATTTGCATTTCTCTGATTACTAGAGATTTAGAGCACTTTCTCATGTATTCATTGGCTTGATCAATGTCCTCTGGTGAGAAGACTCTATTTAGCTCTTTGGCCCATTTATCAATTGGGCTGTTGGTGTTTTTGTAGCTGACATTTTTGAGTATTTTATAGATTCTGGATATGAGTCCCTTGTCTGAGGAATCATAGTCCATGATACTCTCCATTTCTGTAGGAAACCTCTTGACTCTTTTGATTGTTTCCTTGGCAGTACAAAAGCTTTTTAGCTTTATGGCATCCCATTCACTGATTTCTGACTTTACTTCCTTCACTTTCGGAGCCCTGTTGAGAAAGTCTTTGCCTACTCCTAAATGTTGAAGTGTGGGACCAATTTTGTCTTCTATCAGTTGCAACGTAGCTGGTTTAATACCAAGCTCCTTGATCCATTTTGATTTGATTCTTGTGCAAGGAGAAAGATATGGGTCTAATTTCAACTTTCTGCAGGTGGATGACCAGTTTGTCCAGCACCATTTGTTGAAGAGGCTGTCACTTCTCCATGTAATATTGAGTTTTTCACATGGCTTTCGTTGCTCTGACACTTAGTTGTGTACGTGGGTGCTCGGGTTTGAACCCCTGTACTTGCATATGCCAGGCAAGCGTCATAACCACCCAGCCACTGCTCCAGCCCCTCCTCTTTAATGTTTGACTAAAAAAAGTATATTGAATCATAAAACAGTCAGGAACAACCAAAGGGTTGTGTTTACATCTATATATGTTGGGATTGGAACTTACCTTTTGGGTTGATTTAAAAAAGAAACTCCAAGGAGTACAGGAACCTGGGTTTCACTGGGGTTCAATCATTTCTGGTTCACCCTTTGAGTTCAGGCATGTGTCACTGAGATCCTATCATGTTCCAATGCTGTGCAAAATGCTAGAGATTAGCCAGGCATAGTGGCCCATGCCTGTAATCCCAGGGACTGGGGAGACTGAGGCAGGAGGATTGTAAGTTCAAAGCCAGCCTCAGCAGCTCAGTGGAGCCTGAAACAACTTAGCAAGACCCTGTCTCATAATTCTGGTTTAAGAATATATGCATATCATATTGTTACTTTATGTGCATTTATTATTGTACAATAGCTCAATTCCTTAATATTTTTTTCCATGTTTTTAAGGACAGAGGGACAGAAAGAGAGAGAGAGGAGAGAGAGAGAGAGAGAGAGAAACAATTTTTTATTTAGTTTTTCATGTGGCTTTCGTTGCTCAGTGACTTTGTTGTGTATGTGGTGCTGGGGGTTTTTACTCACTTACTCACACATGCTGGGCAAGTACCTAACCACTGAGCCACTGCTCCAGTCCCCCTTAATTAAAATTAAAAAAAAAAAAGAATAAAACAACATCATCATCAACAACAACAAAACCATGCAGGGATGTGGCTCCGTGGTTAAGAACACTTGGGTTCAATCCCTGGAATCAGTAGAAGAAGAAAAAAAGCTAGAGATTGAACAATGGAGAGAAGAAAATTATGAGGATTTAGATATGGAAACATGGGGCTTCGGCGGGACCAAAAAGAAAAGCATCATTCATTCTTCTTGGGAATTTGGTGGTATAAAAGCATTTAAGGAGCATCAATAAGTATCAGAGAAAGATAGCCTTTTAACAAGTTCATATTTCTCAAGACTGTGCAGAATTTTGGAGACTATTCTATGGCCTTGTTCAAAAATGCTTTGGATGAATTTTTTTTTTCTGTTTGCTTTCCTTATGAAGTTCTTATCCTCTGCACAACTCTCTGCTACACATTTCAAGTGCTGGCCAATCAGGTTTCAAATCACTTTGACTGTCCTTAAATCTTGTTTGAAATGAAGGTGTTTAGAGTAACGGTGTGAGCCTGTGCAAGCTGATGGCAGCCCATACCTTCAGAGTTGAACTCTTTTCACTTTCGTTCAGTGATCTTGAGTCACAAAGCCAATATGCAGTATTTAGGATTTGTATTTTATTTTTACAGACAGATATTTCCTCTCCTGGGCAAAGACACTATAGTGAAGACCTCCCCAGGGGAGTGTGGGAGAAGATTGAATTCAGACATCAACTCTCCTTAGAACACCTACTTATGTGCTAAATTGCATGCTGAGCACTGGGGACATGCTGGTGACCAAAATAAGCTTGGCTTTTTCTTATGAACATAATACATGCTTTGTGATTCCTTTTTTTTTCTGTTTATACATTATAGCTGCACATAATGCTGGGATTTTCCATTATGTATTTATGCATGCACAAACACTATGACAATATAACCTGGCCAATATCACTCCCCACTGGTATATGTTCTCATTAGTTTCTTCAGTGGTATGGGTTTGTTGAGGTAAGCTTGATCTTCCCTGCCCTTCTCACAGCGCTCATAATGCTTCTCAAGACATAGGGTCTGTTCGTTGGAACACATCAAAGGAACTGTGTAGTCTCAAATTCCTGCTCACAACCAGAGACAATTGAGAAAACTTCAAGAAAATCTGTAACCACGCCCCCCAAATAGATTATGATCTTGCACCCACCTCTCACACCACCAGAGAATAAAAATAAAAAGGAAAGAAAGAAAAACACCCTAATGATTTCCTCTCTTGGTTACACCTATAGTTGAAGTGTTCAGGGAGTTGGATTTACCTGTCTAAAGCCAGTTGGGTCCTTTCTGCCAGCAATATTTTTACTCATTCTGGAACGTATTAGTTTAAATATAAACTCAAATTTTACTTCCATATGTAGATTATTTGGGGGTTTAATTGCCCTCACTTATAAAGTGGAAGACTTCGATGAATGATTTAAATTTTGGAGTAATGGATGTTTCTAGGAATCCACTGAAAGTTGCAGACTCACTGACCAGGAAAAGGAATATGGCACCCCCCCCCCATGATTCTGCACACAAATGCAAAGATTTCATGGAGATCCTAAATACACTAATAGGCAAACTGCTTAGAGAGTCTTTAAAATCTAAAATTTCCTGGAATATTCAGCCATTTTATTCTATTTACAATGATTTTCCCAATTTTTTTTTACTGAATTTCAAATTGATTCTCAACTGGCTAAAAAAAATGTTTTCTCTCATATTCTCATATGTGGAAGCTGTAATACAATCAGAAACGGATTGAAAGTTGGCTAAGCTAAATAATAACCTCAACATGGGTGAATTTTTATGTGAGCAAGGGGAGCCATGGCAATGATGCTGGAGGGTGAAGGGTGGGGCAGGGAGGGGATAGAGGGATTGGGGGAATATCAAGCCAGCTGGAGGGAGAGAACAGGGGGGTTTTCTATCCAGTTGGGAACCCTCGACGTCCATGAGAAGCCCAACATGGGGGTAAAGTTGGGGAAACGTGGAATCAGGGAGAACTCAAAGGGGAGGGAGATCATGAACTGGTGTCAGCCTTGGTTTACTTTGTCAATATCCTTGTGTTCAGAATGTGTAACAACGATTCCCTCCAATATGTAAGACTATGTTGAAAAAATTATTAAAAAATTATTCTCTGAGTGATCATAAACATTATTTAGTATATGTAGAAATACTTTACAACAGAGGAAATCTATAATATTTTGAGTAATGATAAAAATCATTGATGTAATTTTTATAGTCTTTTCAAATAATAACATTGACTGAACATGTTCATATACTTTCATTAAGAAATCACATTGCCATACAGTCACACAAAGAGAATAAATGCATTAAGGATTCAAAGAGAAGAGTAGAATTATGTGCTCTGCATGGATAAAGAATGGGAATTCCTCTGTAGAAGGAGAAAAACCCAAGCAAGGCAGATGCCATATATTGAGTGGTATTAAAATAGAATTTCCAAAATTCATTTAATGAAATACTAGGCCCTTGAGACAGTGGGAGAAAGGGGTTTTGATGATGAAATAAGTTTGAAAAGTCTTATAAAAATATTATATACTTGTAGAACACATTTCAGATAAGTATCTTAAAAACTCTGGGAATTCATGAAAAGGGAGAAAAATTTAATGCTGTTTAACTTTTATTTTCCAGATTTATTTGACAACGAAATACATTTTTATCCTCTGTGTCAGTTAATAACATTAATTTTGCTGAACATACTTTAGGAAGCATGCATTATGAGATGTCCTAGGGGAAATAAGAGGTTTATAACTAATTTCTAAGACAAAAGAAATGACAAATTGAGAGAGCATCTATTTGGGAAATAAACTGAAAAAATATATGTGATATGTGTGGGAAAATTGACACTTCCCTGTGAGAGCAGAGGGAATTGGGAACAGGATGAAATAACATAAAAGGTTTTATTCCGCTAGGGTGTAAACAAAAGGCACAGTAGGACTTAGATATCAGGTATATTGCTTGAAAAATGACAGAGCAGCTTTGTAGTGTGCATGAGGTGTTTCCTTGCTGATGACCATGGAATGCAAAATTCTCATGGCTGAGAAGACCAAGAGGCACAAAGTCCTACCCACATTGTGCCAGCAATGCGAATGAACCGACCTGAGAAATCAGGCATACCACTAGTGGTGGATCTGGGTCCATCAACTTGAGAAAAGAATAGAGACAGTATTATCTTTAGATGTTGGCCTGGAGCTCCCTGTGCCAGGGGCCCCACAGTAAGAATTGCAAAGTTGAGCTTCCTGTTGTCAAATCATCATGAGAATTGGCACTGCCGAGTATCAGAGTTTTAGGATCATTTTCAGTTCTGGGTTCCAGAAAACAATTGCATAGAGGCAGCCAAAGGAATGCTTATAACCCAAGGTGGTCAGAGTCATATTGATAGATGGCATTGCCTTTAGCGTGTGTGACATGCTTCCTCGTGTGGATATTCTCACTTTGTTTTTATAATTTTATGAGGCAGATTTAATTGTCTCTCTTTTATTGGGGAGGTAATTGAGCTTGTATAGGAGTACTACTTAAGACCACATGGCATGCTTGTGAGAGAACAATGATCTGAACCAGGTCCTCTGACTTTAGCTTTCGAGTAAATTTGGGAGATTTGACAATAATGTTTGTGGTTTTGCTCAGTTATTTTGTAGACCCCCTAATGAAATGGGGTGTAGCTTCAACCTCAGTATCAAATGCACTTTATCTCCACAAGGATAAATGCACACTAACTCACTTCAAGTTCACCTGTGGATAAGCTAATTGGTCATAGGAATGGATCAAAAATACACTTAGAGATCTTATGCTGCATTTGGAGAGGCACTAAACCTCTCCAAAGAAGAAGAAGCAAGGAGATTGCAAGCAACATCTCAGGGATCAATAGCGGCATTTAGATCAGTGATACTTTTTGTACTGAGGAGGGAACATTAGAGTTAACTTTATTTGTGTTAGTTTCCAGCATGGAGTTGTGGAAGGTGGGGCTGAATATAAATAAGTCTTTCCCAAATTCATAAGAGATTGGAACCAAGGTGTAGGTAGATGCTAACAGACTTGATTCTAATGAGCGAGCTCGTGTGCTAGAGCTTAAAATGTTTCTGAAAGGTTTTAGCTTTCTCCTTCTCTCTGACAATGACCAGAACTATGCTAATACCAGAAATAGACCATAGATGGTGATGGACAATTTAGACACAGATGTGCTAGGAACAATATGCAGGGAGAAGGGATGATGTGTTACAGCTTTGGCTTGGATTTCCTATAGGTACATAGATAAAAATGTTTACTGCACAGCACAAAGGGCCCCATAATGATCTGTCCACTCTACAAGGTAACCCTGTTAGTTACATGGTCATAACACCATTCTGGAATGGCACAGGACGAATGAAAGACACATCACCTCCTATTTCTTTTGTGGCTTTCATCTGGTCACAATGATGACTGGGCAGCAGCTTCCAAGCAATTTTCAGATTCTTTAATTTCTCAGATTATTTTTATAGGCTGCTTGTAGGAGTGTTCTAGTATTTAACTGCTTACTATCTTTTTGCATTTTTGATTACATGGCATAATGGGATGAGTCAAAATTTTGCCCCAATATTGTGGGATTTAGTTACAATATGTTTAAAAACCATGCCCACTGGAAACCAAAAAGGTAAGGAAAAGAGCCTATCCCAGAGAATTTTGGTATTTGGTATGGATAAAATATATGAATTCAGCAAAGAAATCAGAAAAATCTGGATTTAAAGATAAATTTTCTATAGTATCTACTTTATCTGAGAAGCTTTCGCTTAGAGCAAAACTAGAACTCTTTGAGAAACATTTAAAAGACAACTCGATTTGAGTCCCCTTCTGTCTCTTTTCCCAGATTGATACACGTGACCTCCTACATTTAAAATGAAAAGTCCTCAGACAATCCTAATCACATTGTCAGTCAGATAGTCATCTCCTGAAAGGGACTCCTTCACCTTTAAGGATGCATGTACAATAGTGATATGTAAGCAGCTCAAAGACTCAATACCCCTTTTTTCTGCAAAGCAAGACTGGGTTAGGAAAAAATCAATATGTTGGAAGTAAAGGTCAGACGAGGAAAAGTGACATGAAACAGAACTAAGGGAACAATATCCTTCATGAAGACTGTTTGAAGTTTCCTTTACCCTTGTGCTGGCTTCAGTGCAAATATATTTTATCCTAGAATAGAAGGCTGTATTCTTGAGAAAAAGTCATATTTTAAATATTTATCTATTCGACAGCATCCTTATTGCATATTATCTTTGTCCTATTGACTAATACTCAAAAAAGAAGAACGTGTACTTGAAAGTGCACATTGCATGCGAATTGGAATCGCCAATTTTTTTTTCCTTGTGAGCAATAGGATTCGAACACACATATGCATTTGCCCACCTTTTTGAACAGTTCTCAATTTACTTTCTCAAGTGGGCCAGATGTACTACTATAGCCCTTAAAAGGGTCAGGACCATCTCCTTATTTCCCCACTCTCTATACTTATTGCTTGGGTATAGCTTTAAAGTAGCCCATGAACCCTTTTCACGCTTGCAACACATTTACCCACAATTAACAATCAAGCCGTCTTCCCTTCATTCAGGCGTCCATTCTCCCGGGCCTCATTTTCCCTGCCTCTCTGTTGATCTACCATTGTGCAGAGAGCTGTTTGTGCCATCTCAATCTGCCCCCCTCACCAGCCACACAAGGATTGGAGGGGAAGAAAGCGCTGGGCATTCAGATGCTGAATAGCAAATTGCTCTTGAGTGTCCTTGCTTCCCCCAGCTCTCCCCCTTCCTCTGGAAGGACAAGGGGGGCGCTGAAAGCAACCATACATTTTGTTCAGGGCTCTTGAAAACAAGCGTTTCACACCTGAAGCCTTTCACAGCAGCCCAGAAGCACCCCTTCAAACCACTTAATTGCCAATTGCTTCAGAGCTCCTTGTACAAGTCCATTATGTCAGCCAGCTCCATGGCGGGGACAAAGTATGCGAAATGAAAGAGTCCTCCTTCTTCCAGGGCCAATGCGGCATTAAATATCCCCAGATCACTGGTTTTCTTGTTGTTAACAGGATGTGATTGGCTCCCGTTTGAGGTATGCATGGAAACCTTCTAGTATTATTCAAAAATGAAAGATGCAATTTTCTGTGTGTTCTATGTCAAAATAGCATACAAATAAAGAGATACCAGACATATCCAAGAAAGGGATCTTTAGGCACTCATTTGCAGGGCTGGGAGCTGTGGGTGGGGGGATGGGACATGATAAGCAGCACCTACAATAATGCCCCTATCCAAACTGGGTCCCCTTCTTCTTCTTCTTTGCATTAGGTTGAAAAAAATTAAATTGTGTGTAAAGAGGCTCTATCCTTGAAGTCCATGGAAACTCACAATAAGATATTCCACAAGAAGAGAATGCTCAACCTGAATACAATGAAACTGAACATCTATTCATAAGAGAACTGTCTCAAAGTTACAGCTGCGGAAATTAATTTTAAAATGAACTGGCTTTACTGGAGGCACCCCACCCCCAATCTTCACAATTAGAAACAATATAATCAGTTTGAATGATGAAGACCAGCTTCCGGTAAGTGCCTGAGTCATCAATGAAATGTTCAGAGAGTATATGCTTCTCATAACAGTGCTTCTCCTCAACAGGGGAGGTCCATGTGATGGAGACATTTTTATCACTCGTAATCTGCTCAGAAAGCCACCAAGTCTGATCATAGTGGAGGCATGGGGTTGATTTATCAGGATTTGTTAGTTCAAGGTATGTTCTCTTCAGTGAACATTCTGGGTTACTGGACTCCATGGCTGTTCTCGCACTTTGAAAACTTGAATCTGGCATTGGAGGAGTTTGAAGATGCAAGCGCATTTTCCAGTTTCTATATGTAGCTTCATTCCCCTGACTCAAAAATATTGCCATGTCTCTGAAATGCTTGAAATGAGGTTACTTATTGAATTCATTGCTTTCCTTCCTGTAAACAGAGAAGTGGCAGAGGAAACACGAGTATCTTTTTCTAATGAAACATGTAAAAGTCGGCTTCTATTTTGAGCCCAAATGCTCCACAGTCCTTTGACTGTAGAGAGGCAAAGTTTGTCTTCCTTATCTGTGTAAACTGCCTTTTCTGTTGAGTAAACTTTCCCAGGACACGGATTCTACCATTTCCTGTATTGGTCCTACCTCTTTACGGGGTTCACCCTGTGATCCCTACCAGCCGATGCTTGTCAAACTCATGTTCTTGTGACATCTGAGGCTACATCACCAGAATTTCTCCCCTTCCTTTAAGTATGCCACCCATGGCCTGCCATGTACAGTATCTGTAGCATGCATCCAACTTGCAAGTCGCTCAGAACCTGGAGCAGTGGAAGATGCGCTGTGACATAGGAGCTGCATTCTTGATCTGAACATACCCAGAGAGGCCATCCTAGATTTCCTGTATCTCCCATTCCAGGAAAGATCCTCCCGCTATTGTGTTCTATCAAGGGTCATATGTATGTAATCTATTCTCCAGCATTTGATTGATGGGAAGTAAGAATGGTTTTTAACTCAAGGCCTTCCTTCCCTTTTCTTTTTTCCCTTCATGGTACCAGGGATTGAACTCAGGAGTGCCCTATTCCTGAGCTGCATTCGTAGCCCCTTTTATTTTATTTATTTTTTAATTTTATTATTTATTTTTGGTATTGGGGATTGAATCCAGGTGTGCTTAAACACTGAGCCACATCCCCAGCCCATTTTATTTTTTATCTTGAGGCAGAGAGTATCACTAAGTTGCTTAGGGCCTCACTGACTTGCTGAGGCTGGCTTTGAACTTGTGATGTTCTTGACTCAGACTCCGGAGTCACTGGGATTACAGATATGCACCACCACACTCGGACTTTTATATTATTTTTGAGACAGGGTTTTGCTAAGTTGCTCAGATTGGTCTTGAATTTTTGGTCCTCCTGCCTCAGACTCCCCAGTAGCTGTGCATAGAGTCATATGCCACTGTACCAGCTACTCAAGGTAGTTGTTTGCTTTTATTTCTTTCTTCTCTTCCCTTTGTTTCTTTTCTGTATGTTTGCTTGCTTATAGTGCTGCTTTTCTCTACCACTTAGCAGGTTACTATAAGAAACAGTTTCTAGCAGATTAGTTTCTTTCGTTCACCATTCAGCAGATCTACTTATATGCAATGTCTGATTTGTTTTCATTAGACCTTGTGACAATGTTAGTGCTCATATGAATTTCTTACACACTGAAGCAGTGAATGACAAGAAAGTAAAACCCTGCTCATTCTCCTAGTAGATTAAACCTATGAAATGGGAGAGTGTGAATAATGAATACCAGGATAGAAAGCCAGTGGATTCAGTTTTGTAGAAAGTCTTAGCATAGAACACCTCAGGAAAATCACTAACTACCTAGCAAGGGTCAACAAACAATGGCTAGTAGGTCAAACTTGGTCTGCCATCCGCCTGTTTTTATATGTAAAATATTGTAGGGATATAGTCACATCTGTAACTTGCAGTATTGTCAGCAGCTGCATTTCTTGACAGTTGAGTAGCTGCAAGAGACCATATGGTTTAACAATCCTAAAATATGCCTTTTAACAGAAAATCAGAGAATACCTTTTTTTTTCAGCAGTGAGATTTAAATCCAGGGGTGCTTTATCGTTGAGTTTACTCCAGTCCTTTTGATTTTTGCTTTTGAAACAGGTCTTGCTAAGTTGCTGGCCTCAAACATGAGATCCTTCTGCTTTAATTGCCCCTAGTCACTGGGGATACAGGTGTGTGCCACCACACACTGTCTGCAATAGCTTTTATATAGCAGACCATGAAGTATTTGCAGAAAACTACAACAGATATACTTTCATTGGGTGATTGGTCTTTATATACTAAGATTAAAGGACATTGAGTTATATCATAGAAGCATGTGTGTATTAAATTTATTACAATTTAACCATTTAAGTAAGAACTGTGTGCATATTTTTCTTGGTAGATTGTGATCCACGAAGACAAGGATATCATCGTATTTGTGACCTGACTGTGACTACATCTGTCAAACAGTTGCCACTCAAGACGTGTTTGTCAAATGGGCATCCTTTGAATGAATGTCCTTTGTGAACAAAAACCATTTCATAAACCTCTAAGTCTTCAGGCACAGCTCTTTAGAAAGGGAGATTATGAAGCAGTGTGATAAGGCACTGTTAGTTATTTCTGATATGTGTTCATTATATCACTCTGCTTCTGGATATTGGAGAGGGATTTTGATTTCTTAGTGCACAAGCCATGCATTTCAAACACGTTTTCTTCATTTTCTTCCCTTTATTCCACTTACTCTAACTTTCTGGCATTTTTTAAAAGAAGTTAATTTTTCTTCAGCAATAGGTTTTGTATAATTGCCTTAACAACAATAATGGCTTTTATCATTCCAGAAACAATCCATTTCCCATGATAGAGCCCGGCTTCCTGTTCGTCGACATGTTCAATACAGCAGCTGCTTTCTCTGCTCTCCCTTGGCACAAATGTGCAACCGTCTTTGCCACTTACCTGGCAACATTTGTTGATACAAATAGTGGCTGATTTAATCAAAGTCTTGCCAATACCTCTCTGGTGCCAGATTTGTAATCTTGCATTATGTGGGGGGTTACTCTAACCATTTCCAAAGTGAGAGAATGAAGGAGTTTTCTTTCTTCTTGAAAGAGCAACTCTCCATGAAGAGAGAGAAGGCAATTGAAGTAACCCCCACTTGCTGAATGGACTTTACACCTCTGGGAAATTTCAAACCAAAGAAGTTTACAGCTGCCTACAATTGATCCTCTTTCTGCAGTCTGAGGAAACTTGCTTAAATATATCTAGTTTACAGCATCCTTTCATGCAGTATTGGTTTTGATGAATGCCTGGAGATTTAGCCATTGGAATGAAGTGCTCTGATATTTAAAAGTGTTCATTTGGACTCTAGTTCTGTACATATGTTACCTAATTCAGTAGTTGCCTACGTGTGTTATTTAATTTGCTATTTATGATGGCCCCCCCAGGAAGCTATTTTGCCCAAAACCTATTGACAAGGAAACTGAGGCACACAAAGGCCAACTGTGTGGACAGAGCTGGAAGAACAGGCAGCCTCAGGGAATTGTGGCTGGTGGTACACAGTGTGTAAAGTATGTTGAGTGCGCAATGGCTGCAACTGCAAGTCAAATTGCATCAGTCAACTGTCGCAAGTCCACTTATCATCAAATTAAGAATCCAAGAGAATTTTCAAATTTGACCATCAAATTGATCTGCCAGAGACACAAAAGAAGGAAATTTGGGGGGTGGTACCAGATCTAGAAAATAATCTATAGGGAATAATTGATATGTGCCCTATTCACTTCTACTTTAGTAAAATCTACATTGGTATTGAGCTTTGTGTGTGTTCTTCGCTTGTGCTTTAAATAAGGGTTCATTCTTTGATCTCATAATCATCACTATCATCACCATGCAATAGTAAGGACCGCTTACTATGCACTGATAGTTTATATGGATTGCTTTATTTCTCTAAAAAAGCCTATAAGTGAATAAAACTATTATACCTCCTGGCGGGCAGGGAAACTGAGGCTCAGGGAGCTCAAATGATTGCTTACAAACTTGCTCTTCCATATTTCTTGGTCTCCCAATAAACAATGCTTTCTGGGTCTGGAACAGTGGCTCAGCGGTTATGGTGCTTGCCTGGCATGCCCAAGGACACAGGTTTGAACCCTAGCACCACACACACAACTAAGTCAGAGCAACGAAAACCACATGAAAGACTAAGCAATGCTGATTCTCTCTTTCTCTTTCACTGTCCCTTTCTCTTAAAAAATAAATAAATGATACCTTCTATATAATTTTCCAGGTGAAGCCTAGAAATGATTCCAGTCCCATCCTTCCCCCTCTCTCTGACTTTCAGATTTCTGTTCAAATTGTTAAGACTTCCTCTTTATTTTCTTCCTTCTATCTCATTCCCCACACCTTAACTTACATCTCATTCCTTGGTCATACTTAGCTTTCACCTTCTGTAGACCTCCTCCCTCTAGACTTAGTGTCTCCAATCCATTGTGTGCACTGGAACTGGAGTGATTTTGTCCAAAGGTATTCTGATTGCATTCTCTGTTGTTGATATGTATTCAATGGCTCCATTGTGCAAGATCTTAAAGCAACATATGAGGACCTTCATGATCTGGATCCTTTTCACTGGACTCATTGTCTTCCTATCTTCCTCCTGTTGGACAACAAACACACAAAACATTCTCAGTCATGCATTCTCAGCACTAGGACTGGTGCCTGGCACACAGATGATGCTCAATAAATGGTTATTGAATAAATTACTATGTTATCAGTTGAAAGAGTCCATCAAAATTGGTTATAACTTTATATTGAAGGTCTACAATGCAAAAAATAAATTTGAGTTAATTTTGTTGTTAGGGGCCAAATAGAATATTTTTGTAGCCTATTATTTTCTGAAATTATTTGCAAGTTAGCAATTATGCTATCAATGCAAATATTCATAACATTGTTCATACTCTATTGAGCTGCTCTTTTCAAACATTAAGTGAAATTAATTTCAAGGCACATTATTGTGAAGTGAATTATCTTTTTTATTATTTAAATAAAAACCCACTAGTTTTTGTTTGTTTTTGTTCAATTTTTGTGCGATGAAACAGTTGCACATTATTCCTGTTCTGCAGATACGAAGTTAAAGTTGCTTGTTCAAGACAGGATTTGGCAGTGGAGAAGTGTAGAAAGTGGCTTGGGCCAACTTGGTTTAACTGATTTAAACTAGAGCACTGGATGCCCCCACACACAGAAAATCCCAGAGCTGTTCTTAACAGACCTCACAAATCTAATAGTAAAAGGATTTGCTGATGAGAAACATCTGCCTTAGGGCCCAGTGAAAATTCCATAAAGTTATACTTTCCATGCTGCAGCCTTATTTGGATTTCCCCTACTAATCTTTATCCTGGGGAAAACCTCCCAGTTTCATCATGAGCTTTCCACATATCTCCTTTCTCTCCTTTGCAGAACGTATTACATAGTCTTGTTGGAAAGAACAGAATCTGTAGATAATCCAGTTAACATCCACTCCATCTTCACCCTAGCAGCTGAAATGTTGGGTCTCATTAGAGGTAAATACGGAAAAAGCTGAAAGGAGGACCTGTGTTGATTACAATACTATGTAAACACATATAAAAGTATATTTAAGGACTTATGAGTGTGAAATGTTTGATAACTTTTGCATTGTCTGATTTGTGTAGTAGATGGATTTTGAATGAAAGCAATTTGACTCACATTAACTTTTTTTTTTTTTTAGAATTAGGGATTAAACCCAGGGGCACTGTATGAATGAGCTATACCCCCAGCCCTTTTCATTTTTTATTTTGAGGTGGGGGTCTCACTAAGTTGCCCAGGCTGGCCTGAAGCTTGCAATCATCCTGCTTCCGCCTCCTGAGTGGCTGGAATTACAGGTGTGTATCACTGCACCTGGCTCTCTGCTCACGTGCTTCCCAGCAATATGTCCAGTTCAAACCAAGGCCAAACATTCTGACAAAGAAGACCATCAAGGTTGACCCATATAAAGTCATCCAATGTGGGACAGAGGTTAATTCTAAATGAATGTTAGAATAAAATATCAGATTGAAGTTTAGAATCCATACTTTCTAAGTGAAATGAAAGCTTTGGATTTCACCAGAAATTAGGAATAAGAAACAATTATCAAAGATACACTGATTATGCAGAGAAGGGGAACCAAGCTAAATATGCCTTCTGAGAAAGCTCATGTTATTAATTACACCTTGCAGAAAGAAAGAAGTGCTTCTCTTGGGTGGTGTACTTGATAGAGTCCCACTGTTTTCACAGGCATGTGGCATTTATGGGAAAAGTTGTGTGTGAGGGTGTGCACTTATCTACTCAGGAGGGATCTGATGTATCATTCAAATTTCAGAAGTCTCTCCTTCTGAATCACAGGAAACCAAAACAGTCAATTGGATGGATCTACTTACTGTTATAAATGAATCAAACACATGGTTGTGTGTGGGTGAGCAAGGAAGAAATTTTACTTCAGCCGAAGGGCGAAAGAAAAATGCACTCCTAGCAAGGAAGTGAGGGGTTTTTAACTCCAACCTGACACAATACTGCCCTTTGCCCTAATTGGAGGAGTTCAGGTGCACAGTCTGCGTGATTGGCTATGATTAGGTGGAGGCAGGTGTAAAGAGGGAGAGAATGGGGGTGGGGGGTCTCAGAACACATGGCGAGGGTCATAGTGATTCCAAGTTCACCAGAAGAAGATGGCTGGGTACCGGAAGGAATGGGTCCTTGGAAAGAGGTGGGTGTACACAGCTGAGGGAGATACTATCTTCAAAGGGGGAAGGGGATCTAAATTGGAGGTAGTAAAAGGAGGTAGTAGATTATACATCACAATCTTTCAAGTTTGACAGAAAAGATCTTACAAGTCCAGAAAAAGCAAAGGAGAATTTTCATGTCCCCAAAATGGGGTGAATATTTGCATATTTGTCATAATTTTTTTTACAAAAAGAGAGAAAGAGTGACTCAATTTTACATAATTTTTCACCTGGTACCGGCTTTTCCTACACTTAGCTGTGTATACCGTGCTAGGGTTTGAATCTGGGTCCTCACATATGCCCGGCAAGTGCTCTACCATTGAGTCACCTCTTCAGCCCTGTCAAGAATTTTTAAGGAAAACTTTCCATAGTCTGAGAAAATGACATAGTTCTTCTACTAAACTGGTAGTTACCTTAAAAAGAGAAATGAAGTACATTTGCTTAAAAATAAAAACCAAACAATAAGTTTTCAGTTTTACAGCTTTCCATCTGTCCCTGTCTTCAAAGGCAGGACAGTACTTACTTTATACCATTCAGATATTACAAAGCCCCTATTAAGCACCATAAAATCTAGATTCTATAATTTTATTATCTATAAACATGAAATATATGCAATACATGAAATGTAGGTACAAATTTTCACAACCATTTTATAATTATTATTTCTGGAAAATGGAGCAATGGCTTGTATCAAATTTTGGAAAATGCAAAGCTTCCACTAGCTAGTGTATCAGAATCCAAAATAACTTCACTGATAAAAACCTTTGAATGCCTTTTCTGTGATTGTCCCTGGTCTCAATGTTGGTCTGATGCTCTGAGGTGAATGAGTTGACAGGACAAAGGGAAGAAGAAAGAATCTAGTACCATGCAGTCATGGTTCCAACTCCTGGTTTTGCTGGTTAGCAGAGTGAGAATTACTGCCACACCCTGCTATTCGTAATAGAAATCCCTGGGGTGTTATATAGCACGTAGAAGCTGGGATACCATCCATGAAAGTTGTTTCCTATGTTTGGCTCTTGTTACTTCTTTTTCCCAGTCCAGGGATTTGGATAATGATCTTGGTTCATGGTGGGTGGTATCTCACTGCCAAATTGCTCTCTTGAGAGTAGGGCTGCCTTAGGTTTATACTTAATGGCTTGAAATTTTTGGACTAATTGATTTAGACTTGTAATACTTCTTTGTTTCATGTACAAATTATTGCCTTAGCACTGAAGGACCATTGCAGCCTTGCAGTTTTACATTTTTGAACTAACTAAATTTGATTTGTAGTTTTTTTTTTTATTTCACGTGGAATTATTGCTCTTAGCACCAGAAAATACTGTAGCATTGACATTTCTCCTATGGAAATTAAAATCTGCAAAGTTTCCCCAAAGAAAGAGAGTATCATGAAGGAAGGAAGCAGGTCTGTTTTACCACCTTCTGTTAATCCCTCAAGGTCTAGCACCTTGAATCTTCCCTAAGGGGACTGGATAAGGATTTGCTGAACTGGATCTTGTGTGTAGGTGTCCTTATTTCTGATGCAGATTACACCTGTGAGGCTCTCGGCAAAAATGGAGCCATTATTCTCGTTCTGCCTTTACTGCTTATTAGCAATGTGATCCTGAGGAAATCAGTTAACCTGTCTAGATCTTTGATTTCTCTATCTGTAAAATGAATATTCAAAGATCCTGGTCTGGACTCACCAAATTATTATGACAATCAAGGGAGAAAATACAGATGTGAAATATGTACTTGAAAAAATTACTACAGAAGCCCAAAGCACAATATGAATTATATATTATAGTGGGCAAGCATTAAGCCTCCTTTTTCTACCTGATTTTCTGATTATCACCACTATGAGATCTGAGATCCATAGTCAGACACCTCCCCTGACCCCTACATTTCCTTGGTTCTCATTTTTCTCACCTGGTTTGACCTGCTTATATCTGTTTCCTTTGAAATTTAAACATTTGATTCAAAGCCACAATTTCTTGATTTATATAAATGAGAGATCATGAACTGTACATTGAATTACATATTTAAATGTTATGAAATACTTTGTTACACCTAAAACATAACGACAAGATGCATAGAAAGTAAACAAAAGAAACTGCAATATAACTTAATTTCTAGGTATTTTTATTCTATTTCAGTGAGTATACTCACTGACTTCTGTACTCATGGTGGAGAGATTTTTTTTAACTATGAGGCCAAAACTGCACAAGATCCCCATAATATCATGGTCTTGAGCTGTTGTGCTGGCATAGCAGTAGGGATCGACATGTGTAAAGCAGATTTTTAGAGAGAGAGTTTTATAGATGTTTTGCAAAGTGGGAGAGATCTGCTTATCGTTCTCCCCCAGCCGAAGTGACCCATTCCCCAAGAAGTCTCCCCAGGCTTCCCTCTAAGAGGAAGTGAAATGGCCATCAATCCCTTTGCATGCACACACTTGTGTCCTGAATCCTGCAGTGATGTCTCTTCTACTCCATCTCATGGTCCATTCTACCACTTTGTTTCCAATCTACTTCCCTTTATCTGACTTGCCCTTTAGCTCAGGACTGTGTCACATGGTGGTACATAATCATGTGCGGTGGTTAAATGGAAAAAGCAAACCAAACAAGGAATCTGGAGTAAGATATACAGGTAAAGAAGAAGTAACTGTGTTTGCCTAATTAAAAAACTAAGTGGAACCTCAAATACAAGATCAGAAGATACTATAGAAAGGGTTTGTGGACCTGACTAATACAGTCAAGTCAATGTTGGGGAGGCTTCCAAAAGCAATTATTAATTTTGACAGGAGAATGTTGATAGGACAAGATAATTTGCTTAACATATATCTCTATCCTAGGTGTTAGCAACAGCAGCAAGTTTGACATAGAGCATCATGAATACAAACAGGGTAACACAGGTAGAGGCTCATGCTTGTTAAGGGCATCAGGGCTGTGAGCTAAGGCTGGTTTTCTTTGAGACCCGATCCTCTTTATCTATAAGGTTTAAGGTGAGTTAATTAAACTTCAGGATTATTTTCCTTAATTTTAAAATGTGATTAAGAATAATGGGAACTACATCAAAATGTTGTAAGTTTAAGTGAGAAAAGAGAGTTAATACCAACACCTGGTCAGAGCAGAAATCAACAAATGCTTAATTTTTGAGCATTTGAAGCATCAAATATTCTGTAGGAAGAGGAAAAAAATAAGTTAGCCTTAAACTTTTTACATTTGCTGGTGGGTAACTGGAATCAAGAAAAATTGCCCACATTTTATTTTCTTGATTTATTCAAAATATTTATCGAATACAATAATGTACTGGGCTTGAATGAGTGATGTAAACATGGCAAGCATGTATGTCAAATGTTGTTCCTGAGTTTCAATGTCTGGCAGATGGGTGAAGAAAGATGAAATTTTTATATACAACAATTTTTTTGAGAAAAAACTATATATATTCAGTGGAGAAGTAGGAAAAAAGTAACTGGTATGAGAGGCCAGAGAGCTAGCTTTAAGTCCTGGACCGTAATCCGTTTTCTGGACATGCATAAGTCTTATAAACTTTCTGGGCTTTGCCTCTTTACTGAGAAAGCAATTAATAGAAAACTGGTGCTTGCGGGAAGTAACTGACTCTTCCGCAGCTCAGGAAATGATTTATGGAGAAAAAGAACAAAGTTATATTCACTTATGAAGACAAAAATTTCACCACACTTGAAGTGATTGGTCTTGAAGGATGAATAATATCTCTCTAGACAGGAAAGAAGGGAGACTGGTTTTAGAGGAAGAAGGAGCAAAATCCCAGGAAAGGATAATGGCAGACTTTTTTGTGTAATTATTTGTACAACAAGAATAAAGAGAGTCAAGTAGTTCAGTTTCAATCAGGTTGAACAAACTTTTGTTGAGGATCCCTGCTGCAAAGCCGTGGCCTGGATTTCTATAGATATTACCTAATTTGATCTACAAGCAGTAGTTGTGATGGAGATCATTACCTCTATTTTATAGATGAGGCATGGGTACGCATGTGGATGACCATATAGCTACACAGAAAATGCAAAAGAATGAAGCAAATTGGCTTCATCAAAATATATATCTGGGTCCACATCTGGCCTGTAGATACCAGTTGTCAAATTTTGGCATGTGGAAACTAAAGTTCAGAGAGATACAGTGATTTATTTGATGGACCAAAGAGACCCTCTGAGAAGATAGGGTCACATTTCAGTTTCCTGAATTCAACTCTGGTGCCTTCTCTACTACATGATCTTCCTTCTAGAAAAACTAAAGAAAATCCTGGAAAGATAGTTGTATTCAGATTATAAATAGTGTTGAAAATTAGTCTGAGGATTTAGATTGTATTCAGTGACCAGTGAAGATTTGTAGCAAGATTTTGAAAGAATGAAAGTGGTACCTTGGGATGGTTAGTTTGGAGATGAGGGTACAATTATTTAAAAGTAAAGTTCTAAGAATAGAGATGGAAAAGTCAATTCAAAATGGAACAAAAAAGGAATGGAATATAAAACAGAACATGATTAGCTACTAATGGAGCCCAGGAGAAGAATTAATTAGAGATAATGGGAGCCTGACCTAGTGAGGGCTGTCTTAGGCCATCTTTCTTGTTCTGTATGAAGAAATTGACATGTACAGAGAGAAGTCAAAGCTGTGAGAATGGTTCAAGGAAAAATAAAATCCAAAGATGGAATCCGTGTTTGTGCAGCACAATCTATCAGTTTATAGAACGGCTTTAGACCCTTCCCTGGCTGTATCCATAACTGAAGTAGAGGCACATTGGAGATTCAGAAACACATCTTCCTTGGAGAAGGGTTGGTCTCTAAATTTTAACACCAAGAAAAAAAAAATTACTTCAAGTATGGTGAAATTTTTGTCTTCATAAGTGAATATAACTTTGTTTTAAGAATAAAATTATTTTGTGTGATATCAATTTCTCTGTTTAATGGTGTTTTTGTTTTGTTGGGTGTTTTTGCAATTGCTTATCTGCCAATACCCAATTGTACAGTTGCCCTTATAGCCACAAATGGACTCACTGTCCCCTCTGCAGTAGAACTTCAAAAATGCTGCTTTGGATTTGAAACTGGAAGATCTGATGGGAAGACAAATACTAAAGTGCAAGGCCTATCAGATATGGACAATTTTAAGCCTTTTGAATTTTAGTAATGAAAGGAAAAAAATAATAAACTACATCTAATTTTTTTCATGAAAGCATTGAATATTAAAGTAAATTGAAATACATTGTGTCCAAGAAGTTCCTTTAACTTTCAATAGTGTCATTTCAAATTCAATACTGGGAAAATATTGATGAAATTGAAATGATAACTATAGAGTTTTTAGCTCAATTTGAAATATGTTTCTCAAAGTGGTCATGTTATTAAAAGAGAAAAGTCTTTAACACTTGTTGGAAAGAAGGAATTGCTCTGTTACGTAATGTATTTTTTGATTATAAATGACTCATAGAAATTAAATTTAGAATTTAGCAAAGCAAACCTGAAGGTAATAAAATAAATATTATGTGAAAAATGCAAATATATTTAGCCTATCACATTTTAAAAAAAGCATCTGAGCTGGACTCATGTTCTATGCAACACAGATCTCTCCTTACAATTACAGAAACAGAAGACATGCAGAAAAAATACTGTAACATGGGTAATTATACTCAATATTAACTATTCCGTGAATTAACACACAAGGTTTGTCTAAACCTTAACAGAAATCATACTAACCATTTATTTACTTTGTATCTATTCTAACTAAACAAATAATGAAAAATTTTAGTTGTTCTTTTTTCATATGGTGTTGTAGGGTTCCCTTCTTTTCTCTCCTTTTCATTTCATCCTTCCTTCCTTCCCTCCGTCCTTCCTTCCTTTTTTCCTTCCTTCCTTCCTTCCTTCCCTCCTTCCTTCTTTCCTTTCTCCCTCCTTCCCTCCCTTCCATTCTTTTTAAAGGACCACATTGTGCTGCCTGTGAAAGCCTTTGACTTGAAAAAAAAAATAGTGATCAAAGACACTATCCTGGCACAATCCAAAAGACTGTGACCATTGCACAGATTGGAACTGGAGAGTAATGTTCCCGCTTTCCTCATGTGGTACCTGCAGAGCAACGTGCTCATTGCAGGAGTGGCAGTCCGCATGCATGTGCAAGCTTCTTAACCAGGCTATAGACCTGCTGGGTCCCATGCTTCTACCTTTCCAGATAAGTTACTATCTGGGAATCTACATTCTTTGTTCTGTACTTTTATTTGGTCATAATTTGAGATGAAACTTAAAGTTGCAGTAATAAATTTCAGCCAGACTTAAGTCAGATAAACTTGAATACTCAAGTTAATGTTTACCCAGTGACTTACTCCCACATAGAATATTTCTTTTTTCCTTTGAAAAGAGTGCTAAGAATCTTTCCCAGCTTTGCACATTTCCTCTTCTTTGTGATTCTTTTTTCTCGTAGGGGAAAGCAAACATAGAAAATGAACCCCAAACTATTTTCATCAGAGTAAGAAACACAAACTTTGGATGTGATTTTAATAGGATGCATGTGGAAGAAGGATCCCAGAGCAAATGCTTAATACTATCTTTTATTTATCTTTTTGCCTGGAATCTTGGACAGGGTGGGTCGCTTTCTTCACGAATTTGCTCCTGTTCACATTTTTCCATTCTTCAAAATTGCCAAAGCTTGGCTCTTGCTGTTTGGTGTTGCTCGACCCTTTTGGCCCAGCAATGACTCCCGAGGGTGGAGGAGAGCTTCCTAAAGTTCTGAAGAAGAAAATTTAATCAGCAAAGTAATGATTTCTGCTGAGATGGAAAAAAGGTGGCCAGAGTGAATGACAAAACAGCTGTGGACCACCAAAAAAGTCAACTGGAATTGGAAGGAGGTAGATTTAAAATGTTAAGGGGAAAAAAAAAACTTGCTTGGAAGGCATAGCTTTAAAGAGAAAATGAATCAGAAAAGAGTTCTGAAGTGCTAGAATGCACTGCCTAATAACTTTAAATAGTCCATTGAGTCTTCCGGAATTTTTTTTGTTCTTCTTCAAGAATAATCTGCTTACATCGTTAAGACCTCAGCTAAGCTCAGTAACACAAATTACCAGATGTTGTATCCCCTAGTTTTTCCATCAAAAGACCAACCACCAAGCTTGTTGAAAGAGAAAGGTCATTGTCCCTCCCTGGCTGTAAAACTATTTTTGCAACTCCTAACAAATGAAACCAGAATACCTTTCAGCTGTAGAAGGAACCTATCTCCCGCTCCTTCGAAGTCTCCCTGTTTGGCTTTGTTATTTTCTAATAATGCACTCATGTGTAAGCTAATAATGTGAACAGAGGGAAAATGAAGAGACTTAAAAAAAAAAAAGGAAAAAAGCAGAATGAATTAGGGCAATTGAGGTCGCTCTGTTTCATTTTTGCTGGAAGGATTTTAGCCCTAGTTTTTACCTTATCGCTTATTACACAATTTACGATAAAATGAGATGTGATTCCGTTCTTATTGTTGTGCTATAGTCTATTGAGCATGCATATATAGAATTCATTTCAGATTTAAACACTATCTTAATTATAAACTGAATAAAATGGACAACCTATTGGGTTCTCTAAATTGCATTCCAACAAATAGTTTCATTTTATCATATTTCTACCGATGACATATTGGGTATAATAATGTTCAGGGAATATTCCCTTTATATGCAGCATCTTAATTGTGCCAAAGTATTTCCCATGTGACAACTAGCAGTTCGGTCTAAGCTTACAAGTTTGAGAACTTCAGCCGCATATCATATCTCATGAGATTTTTCATGATGTTTTTACTTGAAGAGTATTATCAGGAAATCTTCAAAATTTAAAATCACCTACAAATGAAATGCTTTTTGAATAATAAAAAGATAATAAGAATATTGTGTATAGCTTTCTGTTTTCTTTAATAAATAACATGATTGTATTTAGGATCATGTAGAAATAGCTTTCCAACAGAAGTGAAGTAACAGATTGAAAATATTGAAAGGAATTATTTGAATTGTGCTTAAAACTAAAATAAACACTTATAAATATAAAGCATAATTTTAAAGAAAACACAGATGTTCAGGAACCTGAAAAGTTTATCTTAAAGTTTATGCTTACTTGCTACAAACTATGAAAATTGTTTTAAAGAAAAATTATGTTCATGATTAAATAGTTTTATTCTTGTCTCAAACATAATATATTTAATGTAGTCTTTCAGAGTGTCTTAGTGAATAATATAGGTTCTAATGATCAGAATATGATGCTGTGCATTCTTTCAAAGCATTTATTTATATTAGTATATTTTAAAATATAAAAAAGTCATGTTGAGAATACCTTATTAGAAATTGCAGGCAACATAAACTTTATAATTAAAAGTAGATTTTAATTTGTAGAATTTGTAACTTAAAATCACTTAAATATAATTTTACATGTCAAGTAAGTAACCATTCCGCTGACAACAGGGAAAAGCAAAATAATTAGCACTTTAATGTTAATTATTTAGTAATGTGTTAAGTTTACCAAACCACCTCTTTCACTTAATATTAACAGATAATGCTACGTAATTGTATATTATTTAAAAAAAATTATATACAAATAAGCACATATACTTTGGATGTTTTCTTGATATTTTAAGTCTCCAGGCAGCATATAAGATGTAACCACAGCCAACTGGTCTTTCAGAATAAAGTGTAGTGTTTTCTGAAGTTTGCGCCTAAATCATTAAATAAAGCAGTTGCCCTGCAGGACCTGAGAGATACTGCTGTTTCCCAATGTCGTCTTGCAGATACTTTTTTGAACAGTACAAATGAAGCTCAATTCATTTCTCGCTCTCTTTTTTTCTTTTACTTTAAGTAGGGGGTTGTCCAACACACACACACACACACACACACACACACACACACTCACACACACAAGTACAATTTTTAGTCATTTTTTTCAATTTAAATGATTTGCTATCACAGTTACTCCATCTTTTATCTCTCAAATAGTTTCAACCCTGTTAATGTGTGCATGTACTTTTTTCTTATCAGCCTCTCTGCAGCATTTGTGATTCATAGCAGCCATCAAAGTGATAATAAACTCATTCACAATACTAACAAACACGGGGCTCCCAGTTATTTACGAGGCAAATTCACTGCAAGGCTGGGCTGCAGAACAGGGGAGAATCAAGATGGTGTTGATTGATAAATTGACAGGTTAATTTACAAGTGGATAATAGGAGTTAGACCCAGAGGGAAAGAAGGACGGTCTGAATTCCAGCTTGGTTGCACTGCCATCTGTCTTATGCCCAGAAATCTGCAGGACTTGTGGCTGGCAGGATCAAACACAGACACATTCTTCATAACTTAAAGACAAAGACCTCCATTTACTGCTGTTTGATGGGTCTGTTGCCTTGGTTCTTCACACAATTGACCTTCAATGTGTCACAAACAGTGCCACGTCTCAGTGTTTTTTATAAGTACCACTTAGAACACGATTTGGAATAAGTTATTCTGTCAGTTTCACAAAATAAACAATGAACGAAATTCTTTTCCACACTATTTCACAAAAAATAATCGCCATTGGATTGTTGATGGTTGAAATGTGTTCTTTCAAGTTTCTGAGATCTGATATGTCCTTGTTTTAGAGTGTACTTTAACCCCACCCTTCCAAAAAAATTACATACCTTTTTATATAGATCCCTGGCATTTAAATGCTAGTTGTTTACACTGTAGCAAAAGACAAAATATAAAAATCCCATTAAACATTTGCATTGCTTTTTTCTTCTAGTATTTTATTTTTGTAACTCAGAACTTATTACAGTATTTTTTTAAAAAGGTTTAACTTTACACAGTGCTTTAAAAATATAGTAGAAATACATTTGTTTACTTTTTTCTTTTCGAAAGAAGCCTTGTATTTTACAGGTCAGACATTTATATTATTAGTTTTGTAGGAAAAAATCTTAAATGGTCCCTTAGTTTTAAAAATCTGATCTGTTACATTAGGAATGTTTCAGGGTAAATTGTCAGAATGATGCCTCTTTATTGGGCTAGTGCCACTGTTAGATAGCAAAATTGTTAACTTTTGCCTCTTTGGAAAGAGCCTGGTCTTTGCTCTTTTAAAATTAGCTGGACAGAGTGTTAGCAGCAGTGGCCCTGCCTGGCCCCTCCCAGACAGAGGGCTTTGGTTCTTACTTACCAGCACCTATAATGACAGAAGCTGATTTTTCTGGGGTCTAGACCAGAACGCTCTCTCCCCATATCACTGCCACATTGTAGGGGAGCACCTTTCTCAGATTCAAAAGTTCATTTAATGCTCAGCTAATGTTAGAACTCAGTAGATGTGAACAAATACTGGGGAGTTCGACAGGTTTTCAAAAGGAATTTAGAAAGGCACAAAAAGATCATGTCTGCCCAGCTCCTGTAATTCATTAAAAAATGCCAACACTAACATTATTTTTAAAAAGATCATCTCCTATTAATCAAGGTATTAAAATAAACTATTAAAACTCTTTCTCCAGTTCAATAACATGATAAAGACCACGGAAAATATCTGGTCAAAAATGAAGGTCAGAAAAATGAAAACAAATAACTTTTTGCATGCATGGAATTTTATGGTGTCACAAGGTTAAAAATGTCCCCTTAAAGGGTAAATATCCTTTGAAAAGAAAATGCATTTATGTGTGAATGGGAGGTTGAATGGCTTTTACTGCTTTGTTTAAACATAGACAATCATCTTTGTAATTTTTTTTGGTAAGTTGTATATTTTTTAAAAGTGACACATAAAAGATTATAATACCTTTGAGATTGCTAATTTTTCTTAATGTGGTGGCTGTTTCATTAAAAAGATCTATTTTATTCAGAAAAGTGATTCAGTACTTTTTAAACTTCATAATCTACAGACTAAACCTGAATTCTTTCTTCAGTCTCAGAAGCAAGGCAGTTTGCTTTCTGAGGACTATTTAAACTTGTGGTTACATATTATCTTTCCATTTAAAGACTTAGTGACAGCAAAAGATTATATAAGATAGAAAAATAATTGTAGTTTATAGATATGTATGCTTTTATGGCAAGTTTCTAAAGGGAATCCATTAGGAAAATAAATGTGTTCAAAATTCAGTCCTATATGAATTTTTGACTGTCTACAAATTCCCGTGGTAAAACGATGAGTGTTTAGTGGAGTGATTTCTAATGTACTGCACTTTCTTAACTTAAAACATGTAAGCAAACTCTCTTGAGATTTATTTTTAGTTAATATTTTTATAGGTTTAAGATTCCCCTGAAATGAGGCAAAACTCATTTTAATGTGAAACATGTTGATATAGAAGGGAATAAAGGCCCACACAAGAATGAGCAGGAACTGACCATTTTATGTGTTTGTAATTTTGAAATCTTATAAATAAGGCACTCTTTCTTTCTATGCAAGCTAAGACGAGATTTTCTGTGCAAGCTGAGATTTTCTGTGCTTTTCTCTCTGCAGGTATTAAAAGTAATTCTGAAGCAAAAAACAAAAACCAAAAGCCAAAAAAAGGAAAAAAAACTCACAACATAAAAGATATCAGATCTAATATCCCACCCAATTTCTGAGTTAAGCCAGTGACAGGTATGTTTCGAAGCAAGACTATTTAGACACATTGATTTTTGTTGTCACTTTCTTCTTATTTCATATGTCACATCAAGGCTTGGAAATTAGATGAATGTAAGAAGGGTCTGCTGATCATTGTTCCTCAGGAGGAATTTTCAAAGTCAGCTGCCCGTGCTTGATAAAAGTGGCCCCTCAAAGAGGGCCACTCTGCCTACAGGGAAGTTTAGGCAAACTCAGCTTTTCCACTTCACTCATATTACTAGGATTCTTGGTTGTCAAGGAGGCATCTATTTAACTGAAGTCTGGTAAATCTCAAAAGTAAAGCATTAAGGAATAAAAAGAAAAAAATGCTTAAATCATTTTTTTTTCTTCTCTCACTTCAAAGTCCTTTTAAATGAACAGGCACCTCCAATTCTGGTAAACAAATTTTATGCAGTAAGTGATGCAGGTAATGTTTCCTTCAATCTTATGGTTCCAGGATAACATGTTGACATCCAATCATTGTGCTTTGAAGAGTTTGTAATAATAAATAGAAATCAATGATGGAGACTGAAGGGTGCATCAATTATATTTCTTTTATCTCAAAGATCTTTTCCATATTGTGTCTATCAATTCTCCTGAAATTTTTTTTCACATTGTAAAATGTTCTGTAGTTTAATTGGCAACATAGACTCTGAATGCTGATAGAGTCTAAATTATATTTGACAGAAATAAAAATGACTTTATCTTGGGTGAAATATAAAATATGATGATGACCCTTGGATTTGAATAGGGGGTTTTGTGAATCATTTTAAAAAGGAATTTCAGAACAAATATTTTTAAAAACTTAAAAAAGAATTTAAGAAAAATACTGTGTTAGGCACTTGGTCTTGAAAAAGAAAAAAGTGACAAAAATAGTTGAAAAATAGGAAGAGTGGCAGATAAGTAATAATTAAAAATGAAATTACCTGGGAAATAAAGTGATTGATTCCTGTGAGCTACTGAAAGGGGAAGTAGAAATGACAGTCCCACGAGAAAGTAGGGTGTGAACCCTGGGGGATGTTTTGAAACAGGCTGAAATCCAGGGTCCAGGGCAGACCCTACATTATTAACGGCCATATTCTAAAATTATAAAACACTGCACAGATGTTTGAGGAGGGGGTAAGACTCCTGGATGCCACACTAATGTAGCAGAGAGATTTCCTTTTCAGAGCATTTACAGTCCCTTCCCTGCCTGTTGCCGATCTACAGCCTTTAGGAAATTTTATTTGAGCCCACGGGGAGAGAGTGCTTGCTAAGCTGTAATTTCCTATGATTTGAAATATGGCATCTGTGGGCCTCCCGTGTAGGATCACTCAGAGAAAACAACAACAACAGGGTTTATCTTTTAAACTTGGCTGAATACCCAGTCATTTTTAACTTGAATTCCCTTTTCACAATATATTTTCCTTTAAAAATATGTCCAAGTAATTGTGTGGACATTTTCTGGACAGTGGTATATTGGACTATGTGAATTATTTATTCAAATGATATTTTTAGCTTAAATGAAACATTTCTCCCAGTCATGTTATTTGAAATATTGAATTAAATGAATTAAAAGAGGAGAGTGTTAATCTATTAATATAAATGAGGATTTATTAAAACTAGGAGTTGGGTCAAAATGCTAAGTCAGAGAAAAAATAACAAGCAAAGCTACAAAGAATATTGTGGACTAAAAACTTAAGTAATATTGAAGTTTCTCAGATGTGTGATCTTATGTTCCAGTTCTACCTTATTTCACCTTTTCACAGAGAAAGAAGATATCACCGAGAAAGCAGACAAAAGGTCCCAATTCTCATGGGTAGATAATGCTAAAGCAGTAGCCAGGATCCAGTCCTGTGGATTCTCAGAATGAACTGTGTTCCACATTTTCTGTGGCTGCGTAATTACAGTGGTCTTTAAGAACAAAGAAATTCAGCTTCACATTGATCCTCAGTTTTTCCATCTCAGAAATGGAGACGATTGCATTATCATCTATTTCTCAACATTGAAAACAGTGTTTGGAATTTTGACTGAACACTATATTGAGAAGGAAAAAACAAAACAATATATATGGCATTATTTATGATAAATGCTGATTCTTTCACTTCTCAGTGAATACAAGAATACAAGAGGGGAAGGCAGGCTGATCATGGCAATGGATGTTCCAGAAAGTAGCTTTGCAAAGTTATGAGGATATAGGGTAACAATCACAATTCACAACCTCCCCCATGAACACATGCATGCATACGCACACACACACACACACGTACATGTAATCATGCAAATTCTTTCCTCGAGGAACACTTCTGATATATATCCACTTTGAATTTCATTAAAAACAAGACTCACTGGGCATGGCAGCACATAGCTATAATCCCTTCAACTTGGGAGACTATGGCAGGAGGAAAACAACATCAAAGTCAGCCTCAAGAACTTAGTGAAGCCCTAAGCAACCTAGCAAGACTATCTCAAAATAAAATAAAAAGGACTAGCGATGTGGCTCAGTGATTAAGCACCTCTGGGTTCAATCCCCAGTCATTTTGAAGTAAAACAGAAACAAACAAAACAAAACAAACACACAAAACTGGAGATTGGAACAGAAGGGAAATTAAAGTCTATAATTTTCTTCTGATTCTGAATCACTGAATTCCCGTGACCCAAAATCTTCTTTGGTGAATTCTCAAGACTGTTTGGATTGGGGTGTGTGTATGCGTGTGTGTGTGTGGAGTGTGTGTGTGTGTCTGTGTGTGTTTGTCTTTTGGAGCAGAGCAATTGGTTTTGTCATAAGCACTTGAGAAAGAAGTCAGAAAAGAGAAGGAAAAAACAATGAAAGGAGGCCTAGGGTTAGAGATCATCGTCAAATACAACTGAGAAATCAGGAAAGTTTAGGTCATGCATAGTTTGAAGACCAGTAGAAAACAGAATTTTTTTTTCATGTTTGGGCTGCTTTGGCAAGAAGAGGATGGCTTCATAGTTCAAGAAACAAATGATTTTACTGAAATGTCAGTAAGCTGTAGCCAAATTATTAATGTTTATTATTATGTTTGGGGTATAAAATATTCTCCCAAATCAACTAATATAAGAATATTCAGGGTGAAATGATCAGATTATGAGCACAGCACCCTAATCAGTCTATCCTAATTTGAATGGATTAACTGGGTGGAGACTGTTGGCCCAATGGGGTACGGCTGGAAGAGGTAGGTCACCTGGGGTGTGCCCTGTAAGGGTTCATCTTCCCTGTGGTCCTTCCCTATTGCTTCCTTCCATGTCATCTGCCATGATGTTCTGCCTCATCTCTGGCCCAAAGAAATGGAGTTGGCCCACCAAGGCTGAACCTCTGAAACCATGAGCCCAAAATAAACTTTTCTCCTTCTAACTTGGTCTTGTTGGGTATTTTAGTTACTTCAATGTTAAGTTGATTCACAATGTGATGGTGCTGATAGTGATAATGGTGGAGATGATGAGAACAATAGCATTACAAAGGTCGTTTTATGTTCTATTGTTGTCCAGTTCAAAAATGAGGATGTAGAAGTTGGAGACGTTGGACAAGTTGCCCACAGTTACCAAATGAATATTCAAACCCAGAGAGGCTGATCTAGAGATGAATGCTTAACTGCTACACAGTTCTCTTTCTTCTGAGGGGGAACCAATGTTAAATTTTTTATCTTGAATATTTAACAAACAGAGCTGTTACATTTAGTAAATTGCCAGGAAAACCCTTTCTGAATTGGCATAAGCTCAATTCAGATAGACAATGTTGTTAGAAGCATTCACCTGGCATCCTCTGTCTCCTTGTATCCCACTTCCACTCAATAGATTTACTTATATTCTATTGTTTTTCCCCCCACCCACCTCACTCTATGTTCCATGATAAAGTGAGGGCAGGAAACAGTTCATGGTTCTTAAATTGGTATGTCTTGATAAGAGCTCTACAGTGCATGATGTTTCACTCTTTGTTTTAAATACTGGAAAACCCAAAACTGAGTTGTGCACCCACTCTCTATATTTCTTTTGCAGACAACTCATGGTAATTATGGTTTTTGTTTTGGGAGAGTTTAATGTTTACCTGTTTTTTTTCTTTTGTCTATCCTCTGTGGATGGAAGCAATGTAGTTGAAGAAATATTTGAATAAATGAACTTGAAAGATCCATTAGACTCTTCCAAGAAATGAAGTGTGAAACTGATGGTATTTTTCAGGCACTTTTTCCTGGGCACAGCTACCTGAGGAGTCTATAAAATATAAATGTCAAGCTATGTTTTCTAGTTATAATAGTAATGAATGAAAGAAAATATAACCACATGGAGAAAACCACCAATAATATGGATATTCTTTCATTAATTGACACATGATAAATATATACAGTTACATTTAATTGTGCACATGTTTCTGCATGCACGTGCATGCGTGCATGTGTGTGCTCACGCATAGCCTACATTCTGGAAAATTTGGAATGATATGATGGTATTGCTTTTATAACCTTTCCCCCATAACAATTTTGATTATCACCTACATCATTCTGTATTCTCCCAATTGTTTTCAAATATCCTCACAAAGGGATTCACTTCGCTTACTTATGCTGGCCTCCCATAAGGAAGGTTTTGCATTGAGCATTTAAATGTTTATTTACATGTAACACCATAATCCATGCAATCTTTCATAAATCCCCCTTTCTAATTAAGTTCAGGGGCTATTATTGAAGAGATTATTTCTCTTTTCCAGCAAATCTAAGAAGATCTTGAATGTAGAATGTGCATCTTTTAATAAAATGTTATCAATAAATTTTAAGCTCAATCTGCAAAATTTCTCTCCTTACTCAAAGTTACTGTCACTCTTTGTGCCATTGGGCATCTGAGACCTGAGCTAAGTTTTTATTCTCAGCATTCTTGGTATGATATAAGAATGTTAATGTCATAGGTGAGGAGAAACTACTTGACTGAAGTGTAACCCCACCTTCCCCACTCCCTACTGTCAGTTCAGAAGGCTCATCTCCAATGTCCTTATTTTTCTGTCCTCATAGAACAACTTCTACATGCATGGTAATGGCCCCACTCAGTCTCTCCTCCCACCTAAGATATACAAGTATCCCAGAAGCAGATTCAGCCTACCTGAGGCGGGAGAATTTTTTATGCACGTTACTCTCAGTTACCTTCAGTACTCTTTTCCTCTCATTCCTTTTCCTACTCTTTTTAGAAAGGTGCTTTCCATTCCCACTTAGTTCTATAATGGTCTCATAGCCCATTCAGATCTCTAATACCACTCTTCTCTCTATCAAATTCTTATAGTTCCCTCTCTTCCTACATAACTAGCAAATGTGTATTGGGATGATAGAGCAAAAGAACTACTTCACCACCAGCCATGTGTAGATGAATCAGAGTTGAAGTTAGTAGTACATGGTGCAAATTTCACTGAGAAACATTGAGACATGTGATTAAATTAAAATAAAGTGATTAGTACACAGCATTGCTGAAACACATCTGTTACCTTAGACACCTCTCATCTACCTAATAGGGCTGCTGATATTCCAAGGAGCTCCAAGTGAATGTTATGACCTTTCTGTGACAGTATTGCTCATTAACAACATTGTGCAGAAGATCCATATTTGACTTATAAAGGAACATTGATCCTGGGATGAAGGATGCAGTCTCACAAAAAACTTAAAGATAAGTTTGGAAAGCTACAATGGGTGCCTTTCAGAGGGATAAATAAAATGTTGAGTGTATTTAACACTTTTATAGTGTGGGTCTCTAAGAACTTTCTGATTTTGCATCATTTCCACCTGGTGTCTTCTACTACAGTCCGGCTTCTGCCAACACCAAAGGTAGTTCTTAGTCTTGTGAACTTATGGGGTTCTCTTGCATACAGACTTTTCCAATTAAGTGGCTTAGTTCTTGAGGAGCAGGACTCTGCTTCATGTCCTGCAACCATCCTGCAACACATATAACCCTCTATCTGTAGCCTGAAGATATTTGGGACAATAGCATTTTAGTTCTGAAATGTCATCTAATTCAGGATAATACATTTTTTCAGGGCTAGAAGCCAATTTTCAAGTGGAATCTTATACTGAACTGCAATAAGAACTCCAATGAAATAGGGCCTAGGAGAGATTTTTTAAAAATTATTATTATTTCATTCCTCCTCAGCCTCTCTTGACCCATCCTTTTCCTTCTGGCAACACCAAAGGCATAGAAATAGAACTGTGGGGTTCCGTGGATAATAGTTTGAGAATGATTCATCTTAGGTTTCCTTAATTTTGAGGGAGAAACGGGGTTAGAGAGATTAAGGAGCATTGTCAGAGTGAACCAAAGTATTAGACAAAATTGGTCCTAGAAATCAGGTCCCCTGACACTTCTTAATATTAATTTAATTTTCACAGGAGCAAAACCACAAGACTCAATAGGAAAAAAAATAGAAAAAAATGTCCCACAATGAAATGTTGAAAATAATTTGTGTTTCCAAGTTCCATGTAGACATAGGAAGGGTCAGTAGTGATGTTTCATTCATGGCTCCATGCAGTGTCCTTTTTAATTTTCTTTATAATCGTGGCACTAGTCAACCTACCTTAGTGATCTTTGAGATCCACAGGCAGACAGCTCTGTTGGATACTATGTACCATTACCATTGGTGTTCATCTAGAACCCTGCTATTAGTATTATTGTGATGATAGGCACTGGCTTGGTAAGGATATAGGTCAAATGGATTAGACTCTTTAAAAAGCATCCAAAAAATGAAAACTACCTCAAATATTAAAATATTACCAGCATGTAATGTCTGTTATCTCTTCCCTGAATCTCATGGTAGAGAAAACCAGACAGCTATTGCACAGTCCCCTGCTCTGAAATATTGATAGAAATCTTGCCAATCCGAAATTATTGGGGCTGATGAATGAAGCTTGTTAGTTAAATGCTATTTCTATTTGGGAAAAACTATGGAATTAATGAAGGTATCTGGAGTTGCTCATATCGGTACTCTGTAGCTTTTCAAGGTGGATGATTAATAATGTCTAGTAGCAGAATGAGGAAGGGAGACTGTTTTGTGTCTCTGGCTGCCCCTGATTGCTGTAGGAAGTAGAAATCAGTAGACCGTTTTCTGATTGTTCTAGTCAAAGCTAGTTGTAATTTACTCAGGTTTCATGTGGGCAGGTAAAAACATGTCAGAGAGAGAGGCATAATGGAAATATTGAATCACAAAAATATTGCATGTGGGCTAGCTCTGGGGAAACAAATTTGAAATTGCAAGGGAAAATTGGTGAGTGGGGGAAGAATGGGGCAGCTGCTGGCTATAGTTTGTGGTTCTCTTGAGTTGAAGCAGAAGGGGAGATTTAGCAACTGTTTGTTGTGGCAGAAAATCATGTCTGATTATTTGCAGGACAGAGGATTGGAGTCAAGCAGATACAGCCAATTTCAAATGAGAAATCCTGACCTGTGTCATGTGGAGCTGTATTGGCCTGATGAACCTGTTATAACTCCATCCACCTTCACTGAAAGGGAAGGATTTTCCAAATCAAGGAAACAAAAGTAAAAATGGGAACCAAGTCCTAGCAAGTTGGAAGACACTCAAACTCCATAGACCTGTTGGAATTATCTTTTATTTTTTTTCTTAAAAATAAACTAAAAGTAACCAGTTTCTTCTTGTCTCTTCGTTATGCCCCTAGACAAACTAGAGTGTTATGATTTGGATAAGAGGAGTCCCCCCAAAACTCCTGTGTTAATGCTGGAATATGAAATGATTGGATGTTAAAGTTGTAACCTAATCAGTAAATCCTAGTTTGAATGGACTTGGTGATAACTGTAGGAAGGTGGGGCTGGAGAAGGGTGGCTAGAGAAGGGTGGCTAGAGAAGGGTGGTCACTGGGGGAAGGCCCCAGAAAGGTCCATCTTCCATGGATCCCCTCCCCTCTTTTCTCTCTCTCTCCCTTTATCTTTCTTTCCTTTCTGAACTTCCGATGAGCTGAGAATTTTTTCTCCACTGGGTCCTTCCCTTCATAATGTGCTTCCTCTCCTGAGGACCAAAGTCTTAGAATGGGCTATCTATGGACTTAGATGTTTGAAATAGTGAGCCCCAATTAACTTTCCCTTCTCTAAATTATGTTTGTCAAACATTTTGGTCAGAGTGATGCAAAAATTACCTAAAATAGAGAGTCTGTGTAAAGGTATCATATCCAGACTGGTGCAGATCCTTGGACTGGTGCTTGGTAGGAAACTCTGGACATGACCTTCAGTGGACCTCACATAGACCTCTTTCTCGATTCTCTCATTTTGATCTTACAAGCTCTGGGACCTTAGGCATGGTACTCAATTTTTCTTTGCTTCTCTTTATCTGAAAACAGGAATAATTGTAGTAGCTCGTGGAGCTCTCATGGCTACCATGAGATATTGCAGAGAGAAATATATGTGAATCTCTTAGGAATGGTTACAGTAGTGTTATTTCCCACATTATCCCTCTCTTGATGGCTTTCTGGCTATAGTCTCTATTTTGAATTTACTTCAATATTTTATGTGTGAAATCACTTGGTCCCTTTAGATATCTATTCACATATTCATATTGGTTTTTTTTTTTTTTTTTTGTCATCGTTTTGTTTTTTCCCTTCCCAGAAGGACTCAGAGGAAGATAACCTGGAGTACCTGGAGGAGGAGCAAGTTCTCATCTCACATCTGCTCTGAGGATTCTCAAATTCCATGCAAGGGGTCATCTTGGAAAGCAATGAGCCAGAGCCTGCTTCTGGCCCACCTGACAGCTAGAAGCCTGGGACATTCTGTAGATTACTGATATATTAGACATCACTGACATAGAAAACCAGGAAGATCCAAGGTTCCAGGACTAAGCAAAAATCCTCAGTTATAAACAAGAAAATAAACAATCTATCAGCACGACGATTTCGCACTGCTTGTAATAAGCTCTCAGCTACAAATCATGTCTGCAGAACTTTGCGTTTCTTCATCCCCAGTTCCTCCTCTGCTCACCCTTCTCTCCAGCCACACTGCACACTTTCTCATGCACCAAGCTCTGCTTGGCTTCAGAACTTTGCCTTGAATGTCCCTCTGTCAGGAAAATGTGGCTCATTTCCATCGCTCTAAATGTTATACCTAGAGAGTTGTTTCCAGGTTGCCCTGTCAAAATAAGCACCTCATTTTAAAATTGATTTATTTATATGATTGATCACATTGATTTGAATAACTCATTTACCATTAAAGAAACTAAACTAGTAGCCAAATTCTCTAGGTTCAATTTTTTTTAAACAGAGAAGGACAGTAAGAGAGAGAGACAGAGGGAATAAATTTTTATTGAGTTTTTCACATGGCTTTTGTTGGTTCGACACTTAGTTGTGTACATGCGTGCTGAGGTTTGAACCTGTGTACTAACGCATGCCCGGCAAGCTCTATAACCGCTGAGCCACCAGTCCAGCCCTAGGTTCAAACTGTTTTATAGAAAACTTTTATGATACCATCAAACTATAGAAAATTTCTCTCTCTCTCTCTCTCTTTCTTTCTTGGTACCAGGAATTGAACCAACAGGTGCTTAACCACTGAGCTACATCCCCAGCCCTTTTTACATTTTGTTTTGAGACAGGATCTTGCTAAGTTGCTGAGGCTGGTTTTGAACTTGGCAATCCTCCTGTCTCAGCCTCCCTAGTTGCTGGGACAACAGGCATGTAACACTGCACCAGATAAGCTATAGAAAATTTCTAGCCTATTTAATTTACTAGGATTCATGTAGAGAATTTTATAGAGAATACAATGAAAATAACCACAGGAGGTTAATAAAAATTAATTTGCCAGGGTATAGAAGCAATTATCAGTCATTCATATAGGAACATAAAAAAATTGTAAAAATCCTTAATACATTCAGAAAAGAGGTACAGCTGTCTGTATTTCTATGAATATATTAATCAATCATCTATCTGTTTATCTATTTAATTTTGGAATTCCAACTTTATGCTATCAGAGTATAAGAATATTTTATATGATAAAAATACATGAATATAAGGGATAACATTTGATGAATTTGAGTCTAATATAGTATGAAACAAGCTCTACTTCTTTTCAACAAAAAACACTTTGTGCAAACTTATGAAGCACAATCCAGATTTCAGGAAAGCAAATGTAGTCATTAATACTGCAAATTTGTAAAAACAAAAAAAACAAAAAAAACCCCTAAATCTCAATAACAAAATGGCAATCAGTCAAATAAACACTTGAGCAAAAGATTTAAACATAAAATAAGACGCAAATGATTAGCAG
>PVKS010010224.1:47850-61135 GCA_004027875.1 Aplodontia rufa
TATGCTATCAGAGTATAAGAATATTTTATATGATAAAAATACATGAATATAAGGGATAACATTTGATGAATTTGAGTCTAATATAGTATGAAACAAGCTCTACTTCTTTTCAACAAAAAACACTTTGTGCAAACTTATGAAGCACAATCCAGATTTCAGGAAAGCAAATGTAGTCATTAATACTGCAAATTTGTAAAAAAAAAAAAAAACAAAAAAAACCCCTAAATCTCAATAACAAAATGGCAATCAGTCAAATAAACACTTGAGCAAAAGATTTAAACATAAAATAAGACGCAAATGATTAGCAGAATAGATATTTAAAAAACAGAAAATTCAAAATAAAATTGTAAGGTGACAATTTATAGATTGGAAAATTTCTTTTATATATATATTATTTATTCATTAAATATGGTCTTACAGTTAGGAAGAAATCATTATCAAAAAGTCATGAACAAATGTATAATGACAGAGCAAGCCAAGGCTGATGCCTTTCCATGGTTTCCACCCTTGGGTTCCCCATGGTTCCATGTTTCCCCCTATTAAACTCCTGTGTTAACTGGACTTCTCATGAAAGTCAAAGGTTCTCCTCAGAGTTGATTCCCCCATACTTCCTCCCTCTGGTATCAATGATATCCTTCCTGTTCCCTCCCTCCCCTCTATACCCCCCTCGCTATGTCCTGCAGCATCCTAGGCAAGTTTCCCCCTGTTCGTGTAAAAATTCATACATGTTGAGGTAGTTATTAGCTTAGCTATCTATCATACTGTTTCCGATTATATTCTAGCTTCCACAAATGAGAGAAAACATTCAACCTTTGAGTCTTTGAGTTTGGGATATTTCACTTAGCATATTGTTTTCCATCTCCATCCATTTGGCTGCAAATGCCATAATATTGTTTTCTCTAATAGCCAAGTAGTATTCCATCATATATATGTACCACAGTTTTTTAATCCACTTGTCAAGTGAGGGGCATCTATGTTGGTTCCATAATCTACCTATAGTAAATTGAGCTGCTATAAACATTGATGAATTGTTTGTATCTCTATAATATGCCAATACTAGCTCTTTTAGGAAAACACCCAGGAGTGGTATAGCTGGATCATAAGGCAATTCCAGCCCTAATTTTTTGAGGATTCTCCACACTGCTTTCCAGAATGGCTGTACCAAGTTGCAGTCCCACCAGCAATGTGACAGTATTTCTCTTTTCCCACAGCCCCTCTAGCATCTGTCATTGTTCATATTATTCATTTTTGCCACTCTGACAGGAGTGAGGTGGAATCTCAGTGAAGTTTTGATTTGCATTTCTCTTATTGCTAGTGACGTAGAGCATTTTCTCATATGTTTATGGGCTTTCTGGACTTTTTCCATTGAGAAAGTTCTTTTTAGTTCTGTAGCCCATTTATTTATTGGATTATTTATGGTTTTGGTGTTTGGTTTTTTGAGTTCTTTGTATATTCTGTATATTAGCCCTCTATCTGAGGTGTAGCAGGCAAAGATTTTCTCCCATTCTGTAGGCCTCTCTTGACACTCTTGACTAAATTTTTAGCTGTGCAAAAGCTTTTTAGTTTAATTGCATCCCTTTCATTTATTCTTGACTTTAATGCTTGCGCCATGGGAGTCTTGTTAAGGAGCGTGGTGGATTGGCAAAATTTCAAAGTCTGATAATAACAAGAGTTGGTGAAGACACAGGCTCATGAATTACTAATCAATATGTACTTTGGTAATACAACTTTCTAAAGCAATATGACAATGTCTTGTGGTATTTAAGGTTTCCATATAATTTAGTTTAAGATTTCCCAAATCTATAAACTTGTGCATTTATTAAAGAAAGTGTTACTAAGAAATTTTGGAAAATAGCAAAAATGTTCATCAAAGACTAGTGGATAAATATGTAGGTAAGAAGGAAAAGCACACATTAATTATAAGTAGTGATTTAGAACTACATTTATGAATATAGATTTTTTAAAATAAATTAGAATATTAAATTGCGAAAATAAAAACAATGAGATCTATGTTATACCATCTATAAAATATTAATAAACAGATAATATTAAATAGTTCATCTGTATAATAATATTATATTATGAATATCTCCATATGTGACAAAAGGACTTTCTCAAGAACTATAAACACAGAATTAATGATAGCAGCTCACATCCCAGATAGGGAATAAGATGGACAATGTGATTGGAAGGAAATAAATTAGGATTTGATAAATATTTGCAATATTTTATAATTTAAGATCTGAAGCAAATGTAGTAAAAATTATATTATTTGATGAATTGAAAGATGAGGAGCTAGATACACAGACTTTATTATATTAGTCTGTACAACATTGTGTATGAAATATTTTTAATATAATATTTTAAATTTTTCTGGAGGTTTTTGTTAAAGCCAAATTAGCCAAACCCAGAGACTCAAGGGTTGAATGTTTTCCCTCCTTTGTGGAGGCTAGAGTAAAAACCAGGCTTGGGTGAAACATTGTCAAACTCATGTATTAGATCCAGCATAGGCATAGCAACACATAATCTAGCAGGGCCATAGATATGTAGTGGGGGGAGAAGAGCAGTGAAAGGTAGTGGGGAAAGGTGAGGGAGGAAGGATAGGGAGGGATCTAGAGATATAATCAACAAGGTAGCATACTCTTCCCCCCTCCTCAGAATTTAATCATTTAATGAAATCATTTAATTCCATAAAAATCACAAGCTAAACAGCTGTATCAGTTGTAGGGGTGAAATATAGAAGAATCAAAAGACTGTGGTATGGGCAATGTGGGGGTAACTCTCATTTCAGAGCAAATGCATATCATATTCTTACTATATACACATTTATGATTATACAATAACTCAACTCCTTAATAAAAAATTTTAAAAATGAAAATAAAGTTTTGGCAATATGTGAAAAAAATCATGCTTTTATATCCACCCAAACACCTTTACATCTTTTATTCAATTATAAATAAAATATGGATTATATTTTTCTGGAAGAAAAAATAATGAAAAATGAAAACACTGGCTTTCAATTTTTTTTTAAAGAGAGAAGGTGAGAGAGAGAGAGAGAGAAGGAAAGAATCAACTTTAGTTTTTCATCTGGCCTTTGTTTCTCCTACATTTAGTTGTGCATGTGGTGCTAGGGTTTGAACTGGGTCCTCAAATTTCCCAGGCAAACACTCTAACCACTCAGCTACTGCTCCAGACCCAAGCTTGCAAATTTTTCAAAGCAGTACTCATATAGTTTCTCCAAAAAGTTATGCCATGTATTACATATTCATCACCTCTAACATTCTTTTTCTATGTGAAAGGACTTTGTTCCAGTTGTTGATCTCATAGCCTTTGTCTTGAGTGGGTATTTGTAATTTTGGTCAAATATTCAAATGGAAAACTTTTCATACTTACTTCAGTATCTAGATCATTTGTCTAAGAGTCAGCATACAGCAAAATTAAGCTTAGGGCACAAAGCAAACTTCATAAATATTTGCTGAACCTCTCATTGATTGATCCTATTAACCTGTGGCAATTATAAATGTTAATGAATGCTCATTATAAAATGGCAAGCTTGGGAAATTATAAAAAGAAAAAGTAAAATAACTTATAATTTCATGGCCTAGCAATAATTCATCAACTTCTGGATAGCAATATTTATTTTCAGATTATTTTACAAAATGTACTACAGTCCTTCCCATATCCCTGGTTTTATTTTATTTTTATTTTTTGGCTTCAATTACCCAAGGTCAACCACAGTCTGAAAATATTAAACTATAATTTCAGAAGTGAAAAAGCTTAAACTGAGTGCTATTCCTAGAAGTTTGATGAATCCTTGTCCTTTTCTACTCCATCCTACTACGGACTTGAATTGTTCCATTATTCAATGTATCCAGACTGTATATACTACCCATCCATTAACTGCTTAGAAGTATTTCAGTTATCAGTTTGACTGTCTTGGTATTGCTGTGCATATGTTTAAGTAACCCTTATTTTATCTAATAATTGCTCCAATGCACAAAAGTAGTGATTCTGGCAATTCAGATGTGACAAAGAGAAACTAAAAAGTGCTTCCTTCCAGCAAAAGTGGAGAAGCTTTCAACTTAATGTGGAGTGAAAAAAAAATGCTGCTGATGATAAGATCTAGTAAGAATGGAAAATGAAATACAGTATGCAATACAGGGTTTAGTACTATCCATATTTCTGGAATCCATATTTCAGGAATGCAGTGGGGATGTCTTGGAGTGTATCCCATGTGGATGAGAAAGCACTACTGTGTGCACGCACACACACATGCACACACACAACATGAGTTAACAAATAAAAGGGATGCCCAGTTAATTTTTGAAATGTATATGTATCATTTACTTTTTCCCAAATTAAGCTTTTACTGGTAAACTGAGAAAATGTTAAGATCTCTTGATTCACGCCTTGGTTCTCCAATCACTTGACATTGTGCATTCAGCAACATGTCAGAATTTTGTCCTTGAAATTAAAGGAGATGGAGAGAACAAAGAATAGTGTTCTTCAAAGGAGGGAGTATGGTCAAGACAAAGGATCACAGGGTAATACATCACATCACATCATCACATCACATCACACAGACCCTTGACCAGGGTCAACCCTTCAACCAGTTTCTTCCATAGGTGCCAAACCAACACTCACCAGGATCTCTACCAACATTTCCATTTCCAGAATTCACAGCCTGCAGGAGCTGAAATGGCTCCTTCCTTCAGGAGGACCGGGTGAGCAATAAAGAAAAGAGTAGAGAAGCATGAGTAGAATCATGTACTACTTTTCCTTAATTTTAATTGAGATTTGATTTTGGAGAACGGTACCTCACATGGAAACTGAGGATAATTTATCAGTGTAATTCCATGATCCAGAAAACATCCTCAATAAACACATTGCCATATTTCATTCATGAGACCGTAGGGGGAAATGCAAATATGCATTGCTACAGGGACATATAATATCTTACTAACTGGGAATCTCTCAACTTTCATTCTGTTTCACCATTGTATAGCTCTATGATCTGTCTGTAATATAAAAATTTTCCCCAGGAAAATACTTTAGTGCCTTAAACTGTCCAAAACTCATTTGATGTCTAGACATTCTTTTTCAATCATCAAATAACGAGTCTCTGGGGGATGGACTTTTCCTACTGATGTTGTCTGTAGGTTGTTCTCCACCGCTGCTTTCTGCACCAGCGATGCTCTTGATCTCACCTACATTTGAAAAGACTTCTCAAAGTCACATCTAATTAACACTGGCTTCCTATATCAAAAGGCTTTGCTATGACTTCTTATACTCAATTCAGGTAATTTTTTTAGATCTTTCCAATCTATTAAATACATTATAAAAACAACAGAGCCTGATATCTAAAATATGTATATTACCTAAACCCTTGAAGTATCCCCTTTACCTTGTTTCATTTGGTATTTTTCACCACTGACTTGCAGTTCATGCTCTTTGTAACCAGTTTCCCCGGCTTCAAAAACAAAATACTTTCATGATATGAATATTCATCTTAAGGAAGCATATTTTTATGTCCATCAGAATCCAATGTTAAGGAACCAGATTCTATCAGTTGTTTAATATCTTTGTCAGAGTTCTTATTGCAATGTGGTATTTATGTATCTGAAAACGTTATCACAGTTTTGAAAAAAATTGTGATGCATGTTTGCATTTGAATATGTCTGTGAGCAAAATGAAAGTTGGGGAAATAAAATGAGGAAAATGCTTTAAAAGCTTTTTTTTTTTTTCTGAAGAGGGCTGTCCAACAGATCATATGACTAAACCAGCATTCTTTAAGTATCTTACTATTCCTCATTAACCACATCTTCAAAGCTGTCATTCACATGAATGCCCTAGTTATCTTCCTAAAACCTAGGTCAGGTGACATTTCTTCTCTTCACCACGGTCTTCAGGGACTGACACCCCACAGAATAAAGCTGAAATGCAACTTCATGACCTCTGCAATCTAGTTGCAAATGTTTCTGGCCTTACCTCCCATCTCTTTGTACCAGTTTCTCCACTTACATTCTCTTCCTCCAGGTAGCATATGCCCTCATATCTTTGAGACTTTCTTCATGTTTCTGAAATTCCCATGTGTGAGAACCTCTGATTTAAGGAGCCTCCTTCGTTTTGTACTCAGAATCAATTCCTCCGCATTCTGCTTCAGCTGCAAGATGTATGACCTCTTTCACTACATATTTTATTTTAATTCCTATTTTAGCGCTGATTTGCAATTTTCTGTCTGCAAAGTAAATGCTCTAAAAAACTGGTTTCTTATTCAGCTTTGTATTCTCCCAATATCTGGGACAGTTTCATTCACATACTATGTCTTCAATGCATGCTTCCTGAAAAATTTCACAATAGATCTCTTACTCAAAGGTTTTTAGCTATTTAAGAGCCAACATAATACTAGAAAGTGATATTTTCTTTTTTCATGCTTATTCTTTCTCAATGTTGAAAAATTATGAATAATGAATGCTTTTAGTTATTGATAAAGTTATGTGACCATCACATGGTTTAATCAAAACTAGGGTAACATTCAGTGTTTGTAACACAGAAATGTGTCTAATAGAGGAGATGGAGCATTGGGCAAATTATGAAATACATAATTTAATTATTATCTGCAAATAAACAAAATTGAAAATGTGAAAATATCATCCAGGTTTTAAGAAACTGAGGTACTAACTAGTTACCCTTAGCTTATCTTCAAAAAGATGAATTCTCATACTCTACTTTTTTATTTTCTAAGGTCAGATGGCAACATTACCATTACAGGCTATAGGTGATCCTTTCAAGGTGTCATAACATCCTTTAGTACAAACCAGTGATCTCACTTCAACTTGTTAAACCGAGAGCTGTTCATTAACTGAGCTTAGAGGACTGAGAACTACACAGTGTCTCTGTGGTGGGGTACAGAGTCTTCTCTGATTGGCAGAAGAAGATGCTATTACCTGTCATTAAAACCTGGGATCATCCAGGTGTGGCGGTGCACCCCTGTAATCCCAGTGACCTGGGAGACTAAGGCAGGAGGATCTAAAGTTCTAGACTAGCTTCAGCAACTTCGCAAGGCTCTGAGCAACTTAGCAAGACCCTGTCTCAAATTAAATATAAAAATGAGCTGGGGATGGATGTGGCTAAGTGGTTGAGTGCCTCTGGGTTCAATCCTTGGTACTAAAAACAAACAAACAAACAAAAAACTCTGAAATCTTTGAACCCTCCTGGAATTTATGAATATAGAAAAACAAAATGCTTGTTATACTTGGGATTCAGAATGTCCCCTAAGGGCTCCTGTGTTACAGGTTTAGTCCCCAGGTAGTGGTGCTATTGGAAAGTGTAGAAACTTTAGGAGATGGGACATACTTGGAGGAAGTAGGTGCTAGGAACATGTTCTGGGGTACAACTTCTCCTTAGCCCCTTCTACTTCCTCTCTCTCTGCTTGCTGAATGCCATGGAGTGAGCAGCTTCCCTCCACCGCACTCTTTTGACTATATGTACTATCTTACCAGAGATCTAGAAACACCGGAGCCAGCTGAGTACAGAAATCTCTAAAGCCATAAGCCAAAATGAATCTTTCCTTCTTGAGGCTGATATGCTCAGGTATTTTGTCACAGTGATAGAACCTAACTAACCATGGTGTTACACCATCAAAGGGAGAGGATATGAATTGCTAATTCCAGATGGACTTCAGTATAGGTTGCTAGCCCCTGTCCCCAAGGAAATGGATGCATTCATAATTAGTCCATTCCTCCTTTCATTTGGTATACAATGTCAATTTTGTCATGTAGACATGTTTTTACTTTCTCTTTCCAGCATAGACATTTAGATGAAATAATGGGATGAGAAAGCATAAAAGGAATTCATATGTTTTAATGTGTCTCTAAGGGTATATACCTACATGTGGAATCTGGGTCATATGCTAAGCAAATGTCCAACTTTTAAGAGATTAGTACAAATTCTATCAAAATGATGATACCATTGCATGATCCCCTAGACAGTGAATTATTTTTTTGAAAATTAAAAAAAAAAGAATTAGGAAACCCCAAGATGGCAACCACCCCACCAACAGTGACTCCAAGAAGCTCCTCACGCAGCAGCAGAGCACGCGGATTCCCACAGTTCGACAAAGCTCCCAGTGTGGGGGAACGTTACCCCCAGCTAATTGTTTTTAACTCCAAAGGAATAGGGTGGTGCGTTAACGAATATAAAGGTGGAAGTTTGTGGCGTCCTCGCAAAAGGCCCCACACCTGGGGGGAGGGGAGCTAATCCAGAGGGGAGGAAAGGGAGCAAGTTTCCTAATCAAATACCCTAATCCAGCTGCTAAACTCCCTGAACTGATTGCTCTTAACTTACATGAGCTTGGTATAAAGCTCTGGGAATTAATCGCTCACATTAGCAAACTTACAGCTGTTTGTGGGAGCGGCAGCATCCGGCTGGCCATTGTGAGGTTTCCCTGAGGGCGGGGCTGGTTGCTCAGCAAAAAACAGTCTTGGGGTCTCAACTGCCATGGTCAGAAAACCAGAATATATTGCCCTGAGATTTGGCCATCTCCCAAGGGGTCTGCGTGATGCTGGGAGTTCCCTCTCCACCTCCATTGCTGCCGGTGGAGGGGGTGGGGGGGAATCAGCACAAGAACTTGAATTCAATCACGGCAGACATCCATTCTCCACCGGTGCTCATGGTTTAGAAGAGCTGATTTTAAAGTCCTTTAACATAATCCCTTGCACCAGCATGCAAGAGCAGGGCAGGTCGCTTAACACCGATTTGGGGCCTCAGTCCCCAGGATCAGAAAGAGGGAAGCTACTGCCCACCCCTGCCCTCTTCCCTGGAGGCTGTGTGGGACTTCAAATCCTCTCTCCAGCTCTCAAACCTCTCAGATGGCGACCTTCACCCACCCCTCTACATGCATGGAGTTTGTGAGCAGAACTTGCTGCAGCAAGGCACATCGTTCTCAAGGGGATTGTCTACTTCAGCCTCTGCAAAAGCGACCTGCAACTCTCTAATAAGGCGAGGACTGATATCAGCCTCAGGAAGCCTTGAATAAAAGGGACAGCTTGGGGTTCCCCTTAGCATCTGAGCCCTGTGGATAGACAAGGCAACGTAGGCCCTGACCTCTCCAGGTGGGCGCCCCCTAGTGCTTGCAACTGAGATCCACATAAGCACTGGCACAATCTGGACCATCCTTCGCGGGTTTCTGTCAACCCCACAGAGCAGCTCTTGGGACTTCTGAAGATCATAAGTCACACAGAGTGGGTCACCAGTGATCCTGAGGAAGCGAGTTTTAGGCTGGCCACTCTCCTTGGATCAGTCAGAGACCCACTCATCTACACTAGGATCAACTGGATTGTTTTCTAAAGCTTCTGAACCCCAGGCCCAAGAAATTCTATAGTGTGGACAGGCAGAAAATAATCACCTCAGGATTACAGCCCAGGGGGAGCTGAAATCTATCCTCGCAAGAACTGTGAGGTTCTTATACTCCTTTGCAACAGAAAATTTTGAGGAGATTCTCTAAGAAAATCCAGATCACTGGACTTCTCCAAACTGCTTCTCCCCCGACAAGCTCAGCTGTGAAGAATCCCCAGATAGATGTCAGATTTGAACACATCCCCCACTGGTACATACTCGCTGACCTAGGGGCCAAAAAACTCAGAACTCTCACAACTAGTTTTGTGTTGTTTTTCGTGTGTCTCTTGGGTTTTTTTTTTTTTTAAAGGGGATCCAGTTGGAGTATAATATTTTTAAATTTTTAATGTCACTGTGGTTTTTTTCTTCTGTCCTTTTTTGCTTTACGATTAATACTGAATTTGGTGTTGGTGGATGTAAATATTTATCCGCGTGTATGTATTGGTGATTGGCTCCTACTTTCTCATGTCTTCTTGAACCCAACTGCTATCCCTATACCATTGGGTTCCAACCAGGAAAACATTTCACGATAGCAAAATAGCCTCAGCCTCTAGTGAGTGAAGATAACCATGCCCCATACTAACCTCTTCCTCCCCTGTACTCCTAAATATTAGCATTTTTCTCTCATCCTTACCCAAAGTCTTTACCCTACCCACCTCCATTTCTATATTTTCCTTATTCCTAATAGAATACCCTACTCCCCCCTAATCCCTTGTTCCTCTTTACTCTAAGGTGAGGGTTCTATTATACCTCCCCAATTCACCTCCTTGACTTCCTAGTCATTTCTCCTCCCTACTTTTAGAGACCTTGCTATCTGAAGAAACAGACACTCTTCAAAATGGATACTTGCTTGCTATCATAATATATTGGGAGAGCTTTCTCAAAGAAAACTGCTACTATTGGTGTTAGTCATCAGCACACCTGTTTTAGTTGAATAGGACTAATATTTGCACCTATAGCCTCTCAAGATCTCACAGAATGGTCTGGCATCTTTACCAAATAGCTCCCCATCACAATGAAGCAAAGCCACAAGAAGCTCCAATTACTTCACCAAGAGTAATAAGGTTGAACTACAAGGCACACTGTCTGATTCTGAAAATGAAGAAAAGGGGAAATAACTCTCCTCCTCAACCCAACAGCTCTCCACCCAAGGATTCCATAGCAAAGGCCTTAGATGAAAACCAAAGATATTGTATCAGCATTATGATTAGTAATTCAATCAAAGAGCTGAGAGATGAAATAAGGAAAGAGATCAGAGGACAATTTCAAGAGATGAGAGACAACTTCTACAGGGAAATAAGGGAGTAATTCCATGAGATGAAAGATCAGCTGTACAAAGAAACAGACATTCTGAAAAGAGATGTAGCAGAGCTATCAGGATTGAAAAACACAGTTAACCAAATAAAATCTTCATTGGAAGATACCAACACCAGAGTATACTCCACTGAAAATAGAACTTCAGCTCTTGACGAGTGAACATCAGAAAATGAAGTTCAGCTAAACAATGTCGAATTCAAAGAAGATTAACAAGATAAGCAACTTATATTACATAATGAGAACTTCCAAGTAATTTTTGATGATATGAGGCATAATAATCTGAGAATCATTGGCTGGAGGAAAACTCCGAAGAGCAAACAAGAGGTATCAAGAACCTTTTAAGCGAAATCATAAGCAAGAACTTCCCTCATCTTACAATTGATCTGGAATATCACATCCAAGATGCTTATAGAACACCAAATAGGCCTAATCAAATGAGAAACTCACCAAGACATATCATATGCAAAATGAATAACAGAGAAATTAAAGAGAGAATTCTAAAAGCAGCTAGAGAAAAGCCCCAAATCACATTCAGAGGCAAACCAATTCGGATCACTATGGATTTTTCAGAGCAAAAAATGAAGGCCAGAAGATCTTGGAACAACATCTTTCAAGCGTTGAAAAATAACACCTTCCACTCCAAGATAATATACCCTGCAAAACTCAGCTTCAAATGTGATGGGGGAAATTACAGACTTCAATGATAAACTCAACCTAGCAAGATACATGAACACAAATCCTGCACTACAGAATAATCTCAAGGATGGTCTCCATTCAGAAGAAAATGCCAATGATACCCTAAATACTTAAACAAGGGCAAGTCAATAATCATATTATACACAGATTGACTTCCAAGATGACTCAAAACTCTGTAATTGTTACAAAGACTGAGACTCAGCCTCCCATATCTAGTCTAACTTTGAATGTGAATCGTCTCAATGCCCCAATTAAAAGACACAGTCTGGCCCACTGGGTCAAAAAACAAAATCCAACAATATGTTGCCTGCAAGAGACATATTTGACACTTAAAAATAGACACAGGCTGAAAGTAAAAAGTTGACAAAATGTCTACCAGGCCTGTGGCCCAAAAAACAAGCTGGCTTGGCGATTCTAATTTCTGATAAAATTAATTTCCAGTGAAAACAAGTCAGAAAGGACAAAGAGGTTCACTTTATCATACTAAAATAGAATGTCCATCAGGAAGATATAATGATAATTAACATTTTTGCAAACAATTACAACTCCCCCCAAAACATGGAAAAAATACTTAAGGACATTAATCTCCTCATTGATCTCAACACAATAATTCTGGGGGACTTCAACACACCATTATCAACTCACAAAACAAAAGAATAAAGACATCTCCAATCTGAACAACTCTACTAATCAATCAGACTTAACAGACATCTACAGAATATTCCATCTTAAGACAGCTGAATTTACCTTCTTTTCAGCATTTCATGGATCCTTCTCTAAAATAGACCACATCCTAGTTCACTGAGATAATCTTAACAAATATAAAAAAGTGGATATAATCCCATGTATTTTGTCAGATCATAAAGCTATGATCTTATCAATCAACAATAAGAGAAACAACAGAAACTACTCAAACACTTGGAAATTGAATAATTACCTCCTAAATGAAGGATGGGTAAAAGAGGAAATGAGAGCAGAAATTAAGAAGTTCTTGGAATTGAATGAGAATGAGGAAACAACATACCAAAACCTCTGCTACAGTATGAAGGCATTCTTTTTTTTTTTTTTTAAAGAGAGAAGAACAGTGAGAGAGAGAGAGAGAGAGAGACAGAGAGAATCAATTTTTATTGAGTTTTTCACATGGCTTTTTTTGCTCTGACACTTATTTGTGTATGTGTGTGCTGGGGTTTGAATTCGTGTACTTGCACATGCTGAGCAAGCCCTGTAACTACCAAGCCACCACTCCAGTCCCGGTATAAAGGCATTCTTAAGAGGTAAATTTATTGCTGGAGGGGCTGTGGAGAGATAGGCACACTAACACACTGTTGGTGGAGCTGCAGATGGTACAGCCCCTCTGGAAAGCAATATGGAGAATCCTTAAAAAATTAGGGATGAGTCCACCATATGACCCTGCTATTCCACTCCTGGGTATCTTCCCAGGGGACTTAGAATCAGCACATTACAGTGTCACAGCAATATCGATGTTCATAGCAGCACAATTTACTATTGCTAGGCTATGGAAACAACCCCGATGTCCCTCACTGGAAGAATGGATCCAAAAACTGTGCTACATTTATACCATGGACTATTACACAGCAATTAGAAACAGTGATATTGCAGCCTTCAAAGGTAAATGGATGACTATGGAAGAGATCATGATGAGTAAAATCAGCTTAACCCAGAGATCTAAGGGTCTATTGTCTCCACTCATCTGTGGAGGTGGGGACTAGACCCTGGACAATGAGAAAGTTGGTCTAGTAGCATGAGTTAAATCCAGATAAGATGTAATGCTTTACAATCTAATACTTTTTTTTAGAGTTATAGTGGGAAGGGGAAGGGAGGGATAAGGGAGGGTAATTGGGGGGGCACTCCTGGG
>PVKS010010225.1:0-54414 GCA_004027875.1 Aplodontia rufa
CTGACTAGCTGCTGCTCTATTTATCCATTACAATAGCCAATAGGATACAATACAAACACCTTTCTCCAATTGTAACAAATGAGTGGTCAAATAGCTTAGTTAGTCCTGCGGTCAGGTAATTTGCTAATTACAAGCCAGCTGGACCCCTTAGAGTTGTTTACCACCAATTACAAGCCAGCTGAACCTCATGTTCCCAACAGTGGTACACATACACGATGGAGTTTTATTCAACCATAGAAAGAATGAAGTTACATCATTTGTGGGAGAACGGATGGACATGGAGAGTGTCCTGTTCAGCAAAACATGCCAGACTAAGAAAGACAATATTCAATGTTTTTTTTTTTTTCTCACATGAGGAAGCTAGAGGAAAAAACAAACAACCAAAACCAGCAAAAGGAAGACAATTCAGGTAGAGGCAAAAAGTGGAGGTTGGAGGAGAGAAAAGCCTGGGGAGATACTGGGGAGAGAAATTGATCAAATTATGTTATGTTCCTATACGAATAGACTACAACAAAACCCACTAGTCTATACAATTAATATGCATGGATAAAAGAAAGAAAAGGAAACAAAATATTGTGTGTGTAAAATATTTCTTGTGGGTTACTAACCAGGAAAGACCACTAACTGGGTCGTCATTGGGCTCAGAGATGAATGGGAAAAAAACTTGAGAAAATAGAATTCTGTTCAGAGAATCAACAAGTAAAAGAATTAATAATTTTAGAAATTATATTACTATAACAAAATATGGAGGCAAGGTACTTTACCAAGACACTTATTTAACTCATAGTTTCAGAGGCTAAAAGTTCAGGATTGGGTGGCCTTATCTATTTGGCCTCTGATTGACAATGGCATCACAATGGCAGAGGTAAGTGCAGAAGGGACCATATGACAAGACAGGAAGCCAGAGAAGCTCAGGAACCAGTTTGCTCTTGTCTTTGTAATAATCCATTGTTGTGGGAATTTATTAGACTCCTGTGAGAACTACATTAATCTCTTCCAAGGACAGCACCCTGAGTGACTTAATGCTTTTCACAAGACCCTACTTCCTAAAGGTTCCACCACCTCAGTGTCACCACATGGGGCCCAAGCCTCTGACACATGAAACTTTGGGAGGTAAACTCAACCATAGGCAAAGCACAGGAATGGAGAAATGCACTAGAGGGAGCATGAATGACTGACTCAAAGTCCTGCTTTAATCCAATTAATACAGAGATATTTCTAGACAGCCTAGAAGGTTATGGTATCATTTGGGAGTAATACCTTACAAGACACTTTAAAGCCAAGGGACTGAATAGTAAATGGTAACTGGTAATAGATTTCCTATAAGATAAGGGCGGTGTGAATGGCTCTGGGGCACTTGGTTTGGGTGTGGATATTTCCAGAAGCATCCAGCTGATCCACTGCTCAGATTTTCATGACCACTATTTGTATGCCTGCTCACTGCAGAAAAATTCCTTTTCCATAGAAAAATCAACACCAATTTCACAAAGACTGAAATATGAACCCCAAAGTATGATTTATTAATTTGTACATTCCAGCCATATGGACCAGAAACTTTTTAAGCAAAATAATCTATGATTTTCATGGTAGGAAAAAAAAATGGAGCAAATTTAGCAAAGGTCATTTTTAGGCTAATCCTTTAATGCCTCTGTTCGGGTGCCAGTCTCATGATAATTTTCACGTATAGAATTCCCCACTGTGAAAAGAATGCTACTATTGTACTCGAAATGCCTTGAAATCATCTTCTACTGTCTAGAAATAGTTTACTAATAGCACTGTTTTAGGCAGTTTTTTCACTGCTGTGACCCAAGGAACTGAAGAGAACAACTTTAGGAGGAAAGGTTTATTTTAGGGCTCATGGTTTGGGAGGTATTCATAGAAGGCCAGATCCCTTCCTCTGGGCTTGAGGTGAGGCTGAACATCCTGGCAGGAGAATGTGATCGAGGGAAACAGATCAAGGCACGATTCCAGGAAGCAGAGGGAGAGACTCCCCTCACTAGATACTAAATATATACCCCAAACACATGCTCCTATACCCACCTCTCCAGCCACACCCTACCAGCATATGTAGTTACCAGTTAATCCTTATCGGGCTATTAAATCACTGATTGGGTTAAAGCTTTTATTATCCAGTCATTTTATCTTGAGCCTTCCTGCACTATTTCACACAAGCTTTTGGGAGACACCTTTCATCCAAACCATAACAAGCACCATAAATACTTTTGAGAAAGTTTTCTTTCTTGTAGAACCTATGAATTGTGCTAGAGTGGAAACTACCAACTTTTGCTTCTGTAAATCATGTTTTACACAGTATTTGTTGACCATTCCATTATATCCAGTTGAAATATTCTTTCTCTGAAGATACAATATTCTCAGAGAGATCTTAGGATTTCCTGTTGGATTTGCATACACTTGAATTGTGTATCACTTGAATCCTCAGCTCCATGTACCAATGCACAATCACTTTGGTACAAGTTCTTGGGGAACATGTAGGTGCTATATAACATCATAAATCACTCAATAAAATTACTGTATTTTATGTGAATTTATTTATTGAAAAGCTACAAAGGTTAAATTTTCCTTCACAATATTAATGGAATAAATTTTTAAGAATTTTATGATAAATTTGAATTATCCATGTATTCAAATAATATTTCAGTAAAGTACAGTACTTTTAATGTATGCATTTCTTCAATTTGAGAATTCAGATAACAATATTTAAAAGTTTATTTCTTCTAATCTGAGAACTCAGAGGAAATTATTTAAAGAAAACTGCAATTCATCTAACAATTTACAGATTACTTTTGATGCTCAGATTAATCTGACTGTGTAGGGGATTTCCTTGTTCAAAAATGTAAAGCCAGGAATTAGAACCTTTTACCTCTTAACACTCAATCTTTTAATAACAAGGACAGCCTATAATATCTCTTGGATGTTATCTTTGAGGCAAAGTGTTCTTCTAGATGCTTTATAAGGAATATCTCATTAAATTGGCACACAAACCTATCAAGTAGCTCATTGCTTTCTAACCCTCATACAATAGATGAATTTGAAGAATTATGAAGATAAGATACTTTCCTCTGCCCTCAGAAACTATGAAGAGGTGGCTCAATACTGGTTGCAAATGAGTCTGAGTTCAAAGTTCACAATCAAATACAATCATTGATTGCGAACAGTTAATACTGCAAATGTCCATTTTCACAGTGCCTCTGAAATGACACCTCTCCAAAGATTGTTTAAAAATGGAATCTCATGCAGGTAGACCAGGAATCATTATGGGTTTGCATCTTATTCAACTTGTCCCCGTAATGGTTAAGAGCCCAGAAGGAGCTCCTGATTGACATTTCTTTGTGTCAATTTGCTTGCTACCTTGGTTTGGGGATTACTCTTTAGACACTGCTTATGATAGCAGAAACATCCTACCTGATGCTATTGTTACTCTTGTGTTCAGGCTTTCTATTTTATCTCGTTCTCTTTTCTTCCACATTTCCTCAGCCCACTAAGATCCTTTATTCCCCAAACTCAGGGTCCCAACCCACTTGTGTCCAATATCTCTCTTGTGTGCCTCAATATGACTCTCCACTTCTCTGTTAAGTTTTGAAGGTTAGGGATGATAGGAATGGTAAGAATGAAAAAGGTACAAGGAACAAAAAACCCCTAAGAATGATCTGACCTCCAGGTGCACTAGCTATATATAATGACTAAAGCCGGCTTTGAATTGAAAATATTAAACTCCACTTAGCACCTAGCACATGTGCTGTATCTTGGGCTAAAATGCTCTGACACTAGATTCTATCCATCTCCTTTCTATTCTATCACTCTTCCAAGGAAATCTCTTCTGTCCACTAGAAAAGGGGGTTGGGGATGGAGAGAAAGTGCATTCATCACATAAAATTCAAGAGTAAACTTTACAGCCTGGTACATACTTTTGAGATATGCCACTCAGTGGCTAAGAGCATGATATGCTAATAAAGTCCAGAAGAGCAGGCTCCTGGGTTACTGATTTTATTTGACTCCACCCCAACTTACCTTCATTTTTATCTCCCTTTACTTAAAAAAAAAAGAAAGAAAAACTAGGACTTGCATATCTTACAGTAAGCCTGCAATATTATCTTCTGATGAAAATGATAGCAAAATATGTGGAGGAATTCATCCATATGGTTTGTCACAATAAATGGCCTCTACTTTTCCATTATATCATATATAATAATCATTTATATCATACATAATAATTTGTATCATATACAATAATAATTTCCTTTACAAATAAAAACACTTCACTGATGCTTAAATCACATTTGTAGAATGACAGGGTGTCCATATTATGATATATAGTCTCAAAAGAATAGATGATAGGGGCTGGAGCAGTGGCTCAGTGGTTATGGTGCTTGCCTGACATGTGCAAGTACCTGGGTTCAAACCCAAGCACCCATATACACAACTAAGTGTCAGAGCAATGAAAGCTATGTAAAAAACTCAATACAAATTGATTCTCTGTTTCTTTCTCTCTCTCTCTCTCTCCTTCTCTCTTTAGTACAAAAATATAGATAATAAATTACCTCAAGTATATTCTCTCAGACCTGAGGAAATACTAGAATCTGCAGATATTGAGGTCCATTGCTAGAACTAAACTTCGTTTCTTGATTCTGACAGGCAAGATATAGCTTTCCCTTGCTTTCTCCATCACTTCTGCTTCAGGAGTCTAAATAACAATTGGAAGTTTTTAAGGTTATTATGATGGTAGGAGCTTTTCTGTGGTAGCCCATTACGTGTGCTCATCAAACCTCCGTTATCAGTGTCGCCTACCAACGCAGGCTAGGTGTCATCCAACTGGATGCCACCCTTACGTGACCACGGATGACGGGACCAATCAACACAAGGTAAGACAACCTACCCAGAAATCAGACCTGCAGAGAGCAACTTTGAGAAACTGATGACAAAGCACAGTCGCACTCAGGTGGTTGCAAATTGATCAGCTCTAGCATCAACTCTTTCATGAAGTAGCATAATGAGTTATCTTCCTCATTTACCAATGTTCTACGTTACACACCAAAGTTGAATTAGACGTGGCCAGAGATCACTTCTTTAAATATCTATAAGGCAATTTTGGGGGTGTGTGTGTGCATGTGTGTGTTTTAGTTCACTTTCCCAGACATTTAAAAATCCACTTTGAGCATTTCTTCTCTCTGCTGCTATGTACTAGATGATCAGGTAGATAAATAAATGATAGATAGACAGATAGATAGACAGAGCCACACTGTGTTTGAAGAATGTTTTTAATTGTTGAAACCATCTTTAATCTATAAATTCTCTGAGATTGAAGACTTAGAAGAATTTGCTCCTAAGTAAACCATTAATCTCCTAGCGATGACATATGTTATATATGCAACAGTTTTGTGCTCTTAAATATAATTTACATCAAAATTGCAGATAATTCTGTTTTGACCAAAGTTTTCTCTCTTTTCTAAAATCTCTGCAATGTGCTATAAAACTACATGAACTTTACCAAAAGCAGATGCTGTGATGGGAGATGAAGCCATCACTCAGGCATGTGGAACGTCCAGAGCTCTGTCACTTTTTGGCAGCTGGATCTATACATCTTTTCTAATGTCATGATTTGAGGCATTGACTCTTATCAGCAGGGATGTATTATCAATAATTTAAATCTCAAAATCAGAAAGGATATTCAAACTTGGTCTTGGAGTCCAAAAACTATGACTACCAGTTCTATAATTCTGTATTTAGCACTGATCAGATTGTCAAATAGTGTGTATTAGATCATATAAAGTTTTAATACCATGGAAAGCATTAATTTCACATGGATATCATATATTTTTAGATGGAAAACTATGTTACATTTTGACATTCTGTCATACGTGTTTGTAAGTCATATCTGAAGACATTAATTTGAATGTGATCTGTGGCCACAGTGGACTAATTGAAAAGCACAATACTGTTTCATTAGTCACAGAATTTTGTTTAAAATTTAGATTTGTAATTAAATGCTAATCATGAATACAATTACATGATTATATTTGAGAAAATATCCTATTTTTTAAATAGTTGCAATTTGGCCTAGATACACAACAAAATAAAATTTGATCACATAAAATTCTTTTCCTCATGTGTATGCATGCATGAGTGTGTGTGGTACCTGGAATTGAATAAAGGGGTGCTTAAACACTGAATTACATCCCAACCCTTTTATATTATTTCTTTTGAGACAAGGTCTCACTAGCTTGCCCAGGCTGCCCTCAAAAGTGTGATCCTCTGGGGCTGGAGCGGTGGCTCAGTGGTTACAGTGCTTGCCTGGCATGTGCAAGTACGTGAGTTTGAACCCCAGCACCACATACACAACACAGTGTCAGAGGAATGAAAATCACATGAAAAACTAAATAAAAAAACTTACTTCACTCTCTCTCTCTCATTCTCTCTTTCTCTCTCTCTCTGTCTGTCTCTCTTTAAAAAAAAAACAAATGTGATCCTCTTACCTCAGTCTCCAAAATTCCTGGAATTACGAATATACGGTACTGCACATGACAATAATGCAAGAAATTCTTACAAAATGTAATTGGATTTTTAAAAATTTAAATGGTAAGAGGCAAATCCAGCAAATTAGAAGCACTGGGAATATCCCTCCTTCATGCTGACACCTGCAACCATGAAAGAGATGTGTGAGCTCTGAAAGGTCAATTGTAAGAGCTGAGGACTCTGTACATGTGTGTGCACCTCTGTGAGAAAAGAAATGCTTCTAGGGAAACTTGAAGGCAGCATGGGAAGACCAGAAGCAGGAAAAGAAAAGGCAAGTTCTTGAGAAAATAATTAAACACTACATTTGTTCTTTTAACCTTTCATGTAGAATACTGTTTTCTCCAACTTCTGTATCTTTTATTCTTTCCTTGTGTTCCACTTGACTAATGATTATGTCCAACTTCATCATAGAAATCCTTGAATTTAGGGTATGAAGGTAGTCCCCCTCTGTGATTGAAACCTCCTCAAAATTGAAATCATCTTTTATAGGTTAATAAATGGTGCCTATTTTCCCTCACATATGATTCATTTCTCTTGCAGCTAAATCCCTTCTTACCTGCATCTAAAACAATATACCTTCAAATGGAAATTTTGTGAGGGAGATAGTGTGTTTTTATGATGCATTTATACCTTCAAATGTCTAGTATAACAGAGGAGATTCAATGGCATTGATTAGAAAAATATGGGAGACAGAAAGTAATGCCATAAATCCAGGACTCGATGTTACAAAATACTTTTGGTCTCCAATATAAATGTTTGGACATTGCATTCCATCATAGAATTTTACCTAAATCCCAGGCTATGTGGGATTTTGTAAAAGTACTACAGTTCTGAGAAGCACAGTTGAAATGTGAATTTTCTAACTACCATAAAAATGAGTATGAATATTTTCAGATATATATCTCTTCTTATTTCTCTTCTACATTAAAACCCTTCATTTGGCTTCACCATTATGCCAAAGAAAAGTGTCAAACTCTTCATAAATTCTACCATGCTCTCTATATTGTGGAATCAGGCCAACTTTCTGACACTGCTTTATCCTCACTTCTTATTTTGACTGGATACTACTTGGGGAAGAGAGGTATTCATTTTGACTACATATGAAAAATTGAGTCTTAACGTAAATATTCAGGCAAAATCAAGGTGGGAGGCAAATATCATCATCATGATTGGAATTAATTTCTGCTTTGTGAAAATAAAATTAAATTTTATAAAATTAGACACTGCCATCTTATCTGTATTTTAATATGCAAATTTACATATTCCACATGTGCATACAAAAACAAAAATTTCTTAGCACTCTTAACTGTTGAATCATTTCTATAGTTATCATACTACATACTTGCACTATTAATAAAGCATCCATTTTCCTTTGAGGTTGGAGCAATCACCATTTTTTTGTGTTGGCTCCCCCACCACAGGGCACTACTGATGGCTGTGGTCAACTTATTATATTTTGTTTCTCTCTGAAATGATTACCTGAAATGTAGGTATCCAATTTCTATACTAGTGAATATGATTCATGGTGATCAGGCGTTTCACTGAGGCAAACTCAAAAGTGAAACTTACCATATTGGTCATTTAATGCTTTCTAAGTTGAGGGCAGCATCATATGATTATATTAATTCACTGTTTTCTTTTGCTTTGATTTAATTTCTAATATTTTAATTATCTCAATGATTTACTTAGAAACTTAAGTAAAAGAGGTCATGGTACATGGACCCAGAAGTATGACAGAGAAGCAGAAATTTGTCTTCAAAGAAATGAAGTGCTAAAGTCCACGTGCCTCTTAGCAACATTTCATGATGTTTATTGGAATGTCTTTGCTGCAGAGAGATAGTAGTATTTTAGAGTGAGAATCAAAAAGATATACTCTGGAGTTATATCTATTTTGTTATGTGGAAGGAATTACTTTATTTTCATTTAGCCATTAGGAATAAACAATATCAAGAGCAGGGAATACAATCTGTTACATAGCATTAATTATTGTGTTCAAGAATTTTTTTCAGCAAAGAAATGTTTGTTCTATATTGTTTTATATATTTCATACATAATAAAATAAACATGATTCTATCATTTTGAATGTCATATAGTTCTTCCTTGACTAAATGAAAGTATGTAGAAAGTAATCACCCATTTTCTGCTCATGATTATTAGCCTATTATATGTAAATTTTTTCATAATTATTTTTTGAACATTCAAGTAAAGTTTATGCATACAACTTTGGAAGACAGTGGTCACTAAACCAGTCATACTCAGTGATGATTACATAACACATTTTGTATCGGTTGTTTATCCCTTTCCCTCTGATGCATTATCTCCTTAGCTCTGGGAAATCCTGTAATCATGTATCTCTCAGCAAGTAAATTTTACAGGAAAAAATTGAGTTCATCATTAGACCATCAAACTGCTAAGCTGAAAATAAAAATGAAAAAGAAAGAGATTGTTTCTCCATAAATGTATAAATATTGGATTGCAATATAAAGTAGAATAGTTCAAAATATTACTATTTTATACACAGCAGAGAAAATGTATCAGGAATGATGTATGTCATTTCTAAGTCAAGACTTCAAGAAGTAAAATTATCCTCCCCAAACCTTAACTAAAGTGCTATTTCTCTCCTTCTGCTCACTGGAGGCAGAAAATGGCACATCTCTGGGGAAACGGGAAAGCCAAAATATAGAAAGCTTAGGCAGTAGAACCACCATATGAAGGAAAGCCATCTGCTGCCTAAGAGCATCCTCCTCAGTCAGTGCATGAGCAGAAAATAAACTTTAATTGCTATTGGATCCTTACGACACACTAGAAGCTATTTTGTTACATTGTTTTATATGTATATATGTAATATATATAAATATATATGTTCACATACATTACATATATATGTATATATAGATAATATGGATACATTTTTGTGACACTTTTTCATTTTTCTTATATTCTTTACTCTTCAAGGTTGAATAAAACATGATTCATCTTTAATATTACATATTACAATGCATTTTTTTCTTGTGAAATTTATAAATGATGTGGATGGCATAGTGTTATCTTTTCAAAGTGTGAAGAATTCTTGATTCTCACATAGAAAATTTCCTTAACATTCTTTCAATTAATGGAATTAAATGATTAAACATTTAAAGGTTATGTTTAATGTTATGTATACTGGAAAAATAAATAGTTGTATTGAGATTTGAACCTTGATGATCTAATTTCCATCAATCTTCATCAAAATTTAAAATTGTTTAAATATACTTAGCTCTAATAGGATAGGTTGCTCTTCCAAAAATCATTTTGGTGATATGACCACTTGGTAGTGACACAATTTTTCCAATCTATTTATCTATTTATCCTTTTCTTTCATAGTTAGTCAACAATCTTTAATTGTTGGAGAACTCTTAACTTTTGCAGCAATAGACACATTTATATTTCAACTGTTATAGTTTTTACAGAAACACACTTAAAGGTATCCTTTTCTGATATGTCCAGAATTTTAATTTATATATAAATGCCATTTTTTGGATGATTGCTCTAATTCCAAATGAGTTGCTTTCATTGTATTCCTGGAGGTAATTGAACTAGTTAATGGGGGATAAAACAATGCAGTCACTGCAGTATTGATTAAATACAATTTTGGGTTTACCAGAAATGGCCATATATGAGTTTTGAACAGTTGCTAGGTCTGAAACTCAGAGCCAACACTACACAGCGGAATTTTGCCAAGTACTAAACACGAAGCTTAACCCTTTGGGAAATTATAACTCTGTCCATAAAATTTTAAAATCCTTTGCAATTCGCTGCTTGTCTCTTCTTCTTCTCCATCCCTTCATTTACCTCATCTCTCTGATTAACTTGACTTTTCAAATTTCTGATTCAGGGGAATCATCTCCTCTTCAAAAAATGATCCCTGAACAGTGCTTTTTCTTCCTGTATATTTCTAGATATCACACAATTTATTGGGTGTATTTGTATATACATAGATACTCATATCATGTTTTATGTCAGTAAATAGAAAAAGTGAGCATTTTTTTTTACCTCAATGGCTGCTTTGCTGGGGAAGCTTACATACATGCTTGAGCATGCAATCACCTGTGAGATCAAGAAGCAGCTGTTGCTATGTGGGAATAACGAGCCCACTGCTAAGTCACAACCATTTTCTGGACCTCCAGAAAGCAGAAAGTAACAGGGGACTAGTTGCCTATGAAAGAGCTGAGGAGTCCCCTTGCCAAGGGGAGACTCCCATGGGGGAGAGTTTTCTCAGCAGTGGTTCACAGTTGCAAGCTGCACCCCTGGCTGCTCTGAAGGGTGAGCAGATCACAAAGCAGAATTCCCAGAGGAGATGAAATGGGCAAGTTCTGGCATTTGTTCCCCATTCTGAGCATCCCTAGGTCCCCCTTGTCCTCCCCCAAAGTGGGTACATTTGATGTTTAACCCTAAGTCCTGGGATAGGGACAAAACAATAAATGCAACAAACCATCTTTGATCTTTCTAGTGACAGTGGGAACTTCTCCAGTAACTTCGCCTCCTTTTGGCATTTGGAAGAGGCCCTTGCTATATTTGGCTGCCACCATCTAAAGTGATGCTTGGCGATCCCTGATTTCTGCTCTGGACCAGTTCAGGCTGCAGCAAACCCTCCTAATTAACAGACCAACTGGGGAAAGGGTCTTGGCTATGTAGTAGCACAGGCCACTCAAGGCCAGTTTAATCCACCAGTACTATCATGTTTAAGTCCAAAAGGAACCCCAAGAAGTGATATCCATTTGAACAAAATCCAGGGCACAAAAGAAAAAGACTAAGAATAGCAAACAGGGAAAATGAGCAAAAGTACTAGAACACCTGAATATATTAAATGAATGAGACAATAATAGGTAAATATAACAGAGGGGCAATTAGAACTTAAGAAAGTATTCTTATGGGCAAAATTATGGGAAATAAATACATGTGCTAAAAACAGAATTTAGAATCCCTTTTAGAGAGTTGACAGTTACATAAAACAGCACTAAGTAGTTAGTTAACATCCTAATTTTAGGAGTTTGAAAAAAAGTGTTGTGGTTTGGATGAAAGGTGTGCCCCCCAAATTCAATATATGTGACAACACAAAATGACTTAGAAGCAGAATGATCGGATTATGAGAGCCTGAACCCAATCAACGAATTAATCCCTTAAATAGGAATTAATTGGGTGGTAACTGTGGGCTAGTAGGGTATGGATGGAAGAGATAGGTCACTGGGGGCATGCCATTAGGGTATATATAATTTGATTATGGTAAACATATGTTGTCTTTCCGCTTCTTGGTGTAATGCCTTGAGCTGTTACTCACCACCACATCTTCAACCATATGCTTAGCCTCACCTCAAGCCCCAAGGAATGGAGCCAGGCATTTATGGACTAAGGTCTCCGAATCCATGATACTCTAAATAAACTCCCCCCCAAATTATTCTTGTGAGATCTTTTAGTCACAGAATTGAAAAAGCTGGCTAAAACAGAAATTGGTACTGAGAAGTGGGATTTTTGCTCTGATTAACCTGACTGTATGGTTCAGAAGCTTTTGGAGATCTTTGAAATTTGTGGGAGGAATTTTGAGATGTTTAGCAGTACAAACTGGAAATGCTTTAGATTGTTGTTAGTAGAGTTTAATAGATGATTCTGATGGGATCTCTGGAGACCAGAATGCCAATAGGACTGTGCACAGCAAAGACAGGACTCATGTGTTTGCACAGGAAAAGGAGGACTCTATTGGAAATCAGACTGAAGGTCATTTGTGTTACTTACTGGTTTAGAGGTTGTCTGCATTTTGCCTGTGTTCTCAGACTTTCTGTGAAACTGCTTTAAAAAGTGATAGACTTCTCAATCTGACAGAAGAAATTTCTGGGAATATAGCATTCAGGCAGTAACATGGTGTTGTTTCAGCCATTTAGCCAAGTTTATGGTGATATTCAGGTTCAGAAAGCACAACAGAAAAATTTGGATATGAAAGATAGGAGTAATACTGGGGTTAAGGAAGTTGTAGTTTTTAAAGACACTTTACCACTAAAAAATGCTAAAGATTTTGCTCAGAGGCAAAAAAGAAGAAAAAAAAGGTTGATTGAGGGCATCTCAGGAATTGACCACATCTTTCTCAGGGGAATAAAAATTCATCTAAGAAGAGACCAGTGGGGCACCCTTTTTGCCCAAAGAGGCCCAGGAAGAGTTTCCAATGTTTAGAGCCACCAGGGACTCAGAGGTTGAAGCAGTCAGGTTCCCTGGAAATTTGGCTATTGCTCTAGATGGCAGCAGACCTTGGTGGCAACTGTGCAGTGCTGATTCTGCAGGATTGAAGAATGCTCGAATTAGGGTATCCCGGAGGCTTCCACCAAGATTCAAAGAAGAGCCTGGGAAACCAGGCATGGTGCCCCAGGGTCGGAATCCCTGTGGTCAACCCCTGAGAGGGTGTTGCATGGCGATGACAGGACGATGACAAAGTGGCAGTGAAGACCTCAAAGATTAAGAAATGCCAGTACCACAGAACCACTGCGGAGGAAAGCTGCAGGAACTGAACACAGACAAGCCAACAGAGAGGCCACGTGGACTGCAACCAGCAAGGCCATAAGGGCAGATATACAAAAGCCTTTTGTAGAGAACATCATGATGTCATGTGCTCTAGATGCCAGACATGGAACTACAGGACTTGTTTACCCAGCTGGATTTCAGTCTTGCTTTGGGTTCATCCCTTCTTACTACACCAAGCTTTCTGCAGGGCAATATTTGATGTGTGCCTTTATATATATGCATCTGTGTGTGTGTGTGTGTGTGTGTGTGTGTGTGTGTGTGTGTGTAATGAAACTTCATTCCATTTTTTACAGGACTCATGCTGAGAGTTTGCCTTGAATCTCAGTGGTGATTCTGGATTTGAACTTTTGGGCAATCTTGGAAATGTTAAGACTATGGGAACTCTTGAAAATGGACTAAATGTATTTTGTGTTGTGAGATTATCACGAACTTTTGGGTGTCATGCACAGAACGATATGTTTTGGATGAAAGGTATCCCCAAAATCTAAATATGTGAACAATTAAAAATGTCTGAGAGGTGAAATGATTGAGTGATGAGAGCCTTAACACAATCAGTGAGTTAATCCCCTGATAGGGATTAATTGAGTGGTAACTGTAGGCTGGTAGGGTATGGCTGGAGGAGTTGGATCACTGGGGATGTGCCTTTAGGGTGTATATATATACATATGTATATATATACATACAATGTATATATATGTATATATAATGTATATATACATTTAAATATATGTATGTATACATATTCGTATATGTATGTATATATACGTATACATGTATATATATATAACTGTATATACATGTATGCGTATATATACATATATACGTATATATACATTATATATATACATTTATATATATAGTTATATATATATACATTATATATATATATATACAGTTACCACTCAATTATATATTTATATACACCCTATATATATTGTATCTGATGAGTCTCTCTATCTGTTTTTTGATATGACACCTTGAGCTGCTTCGGCATGCCACACTCTTCTGCCATGATGCTCAGCCTCACCTAGAACCCTGACATATGGAGCCAAATTTCTATGGACTAAGATCTCCAAAACAATGAGCCCTTAAATAAACCTTTCCCCTCTGAAATTGCTTTTGTCAGGTACTTTACTCACAGCAACAGAAGAGCTGATTAAAACATGAGGAGAAAGAGAATGAAAGGAGGAAAATAATTAAATCCAATACAGAAAGAAAATGATAGAGAGATAAAGTGAGGCAAGAAGTCTGTAGGGGGCCGGAACTACTGAAGAAGAAGAAGAATAAATGCATGCAGACCTATGCATGGGGCTCTGTAAAATGAAGATGCATAAAGTCAATTCTTGAGAGAAACATTAAGACAGTTTCCACACAAAGGGTATGGAATCACAATGCAGTCAGAACTGCTGTCCATTAACTGGATACTAGAAAAATAAAGCTGATGGAGAGAAAATTATTTTTAAATAGAAAGTATTTTAAATTGTGGAAATTAAATTATTTTAAAAATTTAAAAAATAAAGAAAAAAAATAAAAAACAAATTAGAAAATGAAGGACCCAGAAAAGTTATCCTAAGGTATATTTTTGTAGGGAAGATAGTGCTAAGATTATAAGGAAAGAGAAATAAAAATTGTGGAATAACAAAAACGAAAAGGCAAGGAACCAAACAGAGCACCTACATGAGGTTGTGCAGCTCTGTACCCTGCTCACCAGGTGTGACAGGTCACTGGATTGCAGTGAAGATGTTTTCCCAAGGAGACAAATTCCATGGAGCAGCTGGTATAGTTTTGCCAACAGAGAATCTCAGTGTTGTGTTTAAAAGTGCAGATGAGGAGAAAAATAGGTAGGCAATTTAAAACACAATGAAATGGAAATAAAAATAAAACACAAAAACACTTTGAGTTGCCGGAACATAAGCATCCCTTTAAGCCTGATTTTTCTCTGACACATCTGTAGTAACAGAGGGTTTCTTTTCCTATCTAATAAGTTTATTCAGACTTATAGTTGAATAAATATTGTTTATATGGCAGTAATGGTGTTCAAATTTCAGAGTCATCATATTGTCAAAATTAAAACAATTATCCTTGCATATACCACACACACACACACACACACACACACACACATACATACTTAATCTTTGAATGATATATTGTATGTAGAATTTAGAAGGGATAAAGAGGGAGGTAAGTAGAACCAAGGTCTGTTTGATAATTTCTTCCTTCAAATGGAGGAGAGTGAAAAAGTCTTCACCAACGTCATGGAACAATAGAGGAGTATACACATTAATAAGAGGCATAATGGTGAAATTAAAAAGTCCTAAAATGCATAAATATAAAAATGGGAATGATAGTAGGAAAGGAAAGGGGACAAAGAGAGGGATATGAGCTAGGTCAGTGTTTCAACACTAAAACCCATTAGATGATGTTTATATTTGAAAAATCAAGAAATAGTTGTAAGACTATGTATGCCCAGTGCTCTCTGTCATTTCTCCTGCCAACTTTTTCTGTTAGGTATTTTGGACATAGAATGATGTGGGGTCACTAGATAAATCTCAGATGATTATCCAACACCTGAAATGAGTTAATTTTGATAAGATAATAAAAAATCAAACAAAAATCTTTGAATTGAGCTACCATCAAGGACCAAATATTTCATTGATGTTAACTTTCATTTTTTTCTAAAGAGAGAGAGAGAGAAGTTCATTTATAGTTTTTCATCTGGTTATTGTTTTTCCTCCACTTAGATGTGTATGTGGTACTGGGGATCAAACTGGTGTCCTCTCACATGCCAAGCAAGTACTCTGCTACTGCCATCTATCCAGCCCTAACTTTCATTTTTGTAGCAATTTTGTGGAGCATTACAGCCATCATGCAGATGGAAAAATCAAGGTCTAGATGCTCTGGGACTTTTACAAATGCCTTTACCCATTTGCCGTGTTCTATTTCCCCCCACATGTTCCATGCTGCTGTTTTTACTTTAAGGTTCATAACTAGAATTTTAAACCTGACAAATTCATTTGGAAAAAATATCAGTCTTATTTGGGTACATTTTTTTTCTGCAACCTGGGCTAAATTAAACTAAACAGTGCTTTGCTTGCACATGTGTTCTCTGTAGATCATATGAGAGACCTGTAAGTTAAATTTCATTAGTCCAACATGCATTGGGGAAATAAATGATGGTGCCACCCAGCCCCACTCTGTGTATGTTATGAATAAGTTTTTAATAGACATAATATGTTGAGGGATTTCAACTGAGATTATCCATAGAGAGGGATTACATGAGTTAGATGCCAGTAAATGCTATTTTGTTTTGTACTTTATGTTTTTCATTTAGAATTGTCTAAAATACTTAAACAAACTTACTATCTGATTGAGAATATTCAAATCATTTATTCAGAGAGTATCTAAATTAAAAATCATAGGCCAATACAAAGAATAAGATGCTTTTGAATTATAATACTTGTGCTAATTGATGCAGTGGCTCTCTGTCAAAATACTTTATAATCCTGCCTAGCAGCTCAGAAACCAGATACAGAATGAGTTACACAATCTAGGGAACCCACTGAAAATGACAGCAGATTTCTTTTCCTCAAAAATAATTAAGAATTTCAAGATGGTGGCAGTGCAGCATTAAACAAAATCTGCAACTCTTCAAGGGCAGGTTTCATACTAGTGCAGAGGTTCATACTGGGGCAGAGGTCTCATACTAGTGAAGTCATCCTGCCCAGGTGTGACTGTGAAGGTGTGCTGGATGATTTGAAAAAGACAGGCCATGCATTCCCACACCTGACACTAAGCACCTGTCTATTTGTCCTTGGTTTGATATGGTTTTACCAAGCTTTTAACGCTATCCTTTCTGAGCAATCCATCCTTCAAAATATCTCTGGTAATGCCATATTCCAGTAATCTGATTTCCTATGTTAGGAATTGTCTAAAATGTTCAAGACAATTTTTGCTCAGAATGTCTCTGTTCAACTCCTCTTTTGCCTTTTATATTTTCTTTCTGCTATATACTTTGGAAATTATCCTACCTTTGTGTGGGCAGTGATCCCCTCAAATATGTGTTGATGTTTCTTTGAAATTTTTATAAAGAGATTCTAAAATTATACAAATTCACTGCTCCATTGTATTCCTTGACATTCTGTTACTATAAAGTGCATACCTGAGGCAGTTAACATATAAAGAGAATGTCACATGGTTTTGGAGGTTCCAATCAAAGCAGTACCATGCACTTTTTCAGTTCTTACTGGTTGTCAGTTCGTGTTCTGTTATTCTTTGCTGTTTCCTCCTTTATTGCTTCATTGTACAGATGTGGACAATGATGCACAATAAGGAGAAGACTCTTAACAAAATCCCACAGTACCTTAATGGAAGTGTTATTTGTCCATGGTGTCTGACAACCAGCCTTGAGATCCTTTCTTCCCCATCCTGTTCTGTCTAATTTTACTTTTTTTTTTAAATGTAGTACAAGGACATGGTACACATCTCAAAAGTAAAAGTCTAAGGTCTATTCCTAAAATTCTTTTATTTTCTGCAGACTTGATAAAATACTTTCTTAGTACTCAAACTCATTTTCTGTGAAAAGTATTCTAGTGCGCTTGATTGTAAGTATTGCTATGATTTATGTTTAGTCACCTTTTTTTCAGTTGTGACCAAAAAATGCAATAAGAATAACATAGAGGAGAAAAACTTATTTCAGCTTATTATTTCAGAGATTCAGTGCATAGTTAGCTGATTTCATAGAATTGGTAATAAAGTGAAGCTTAACATCATGGCCAAAGGGCATGATGAAGGAAACTACCTCAGTACATGGTAACAAAGAAAGAGAGAGAGAGAGAGAGAGATTGAGCTCTGCACCCCAGGGATAGAATATATACCCATATATACCCAATATATACCCCTAAGGCTCACCTGCAGTGACATCCAGCCAAACCCAAAGTATGGATCAATCCATTTACTAGGTTACAACTCCCATAATGTAATCCTTTCACCTCTGAACACTCTTGCATTCTATCACATATGAGGTTTTGGGGGAAAAACACCATATCTAAATCATGACAATAAAAATGACCTGGAAGACTACCCTAGTCCAAGAAACCTTCTGGAACATAAATGTGCTGCAGTAATATGGTTTGGATATGAGGTGTCTTCCAAAACCTCTTCTGTTAATGTGGAAGGTGAAATGATTAGTTATAAGAGCTGTACTACAGTTTACCCATGTCCTAAAATTCTCTGAAAGACTATATTGAAAAACAATGAACTAATTAATATGACAAATGAAATTTTAAGTCAGTCCATCAGTCAGGTGGTGGTATGGACTTTGCTTGTAAATTTTAGCCAGATTTCCTCTGAGAATTGGAAGCATAAAGCAGCAAGGAAAGATTTGAAGAATTTGCAGTTTGACCAGAGAATCAGAGTAATAGTAGAGCCAAGGAAGTTGTGGTTGCAGAAAAGATTATTGTCATTAATAGAAGCTACATACTTTGTGCAGAGACAATATGAAAGATACCTTAAAGGCAACTCAGGAATCAGCAACACCACACTCATTACAGGCTCATGGTTGTAGAAGTGAAAACTAATTTAAGAGTCCTTGGGGACACCCCACTTCCACAGGGGTGCCTAGAAAGCTGGTTCCCCAGGATTTGCATGACTATTCTAAACCTTCAGGCACTCAGAGGTCATTGAAATTATGGTCCAAGGGGACCTGGTTACTCCTCAAGCTGACAGCAGACCTTAACATTATCCACATTGTGCTGGTTCTACAGTAAGCAAGAGTTAAAGTGTCATGGAAGACTTCCATCAAACTTGGCCTTGGAGACCATGAAAAGTTCAACAGAGTCAGAATCCCAGCAAGCATTCCATGAGAGGGTGAAGCGTGAAGTTGTGAGAAGAAAAACAAAGCTTTAGAGGAGACCCTAAAACTAAGAGATGCTAGTAATATGGTAAGTCTGCCAAGGAAAACTGCTGGCTACAGACAGAGTCAGCCCAATAAAGAGGCTGTGTTTGCTGAAACCAATGAGGCCACAAGCGTAGGACTGCCCAATCCCTTTAGATTTCGCACCATACCATCATGTTCCCCAGATGCAAGACTTGGAACTACAGGACTTGTTTGTCCAGCTGGATTGTGATCTTGCTGTGGTCCCATCACTTCTTTCTATGACCCTACTTCTCCTATCTAGAATGGAAATTTTTAGTCTGTGTCATTATATATTGAATATATATATATATATATATATGTATATATATATATATAACTTGATTTTGATCTTTATAGGGACTCACAGTTAAGAGTTTGCCTTGAGGTTCAGATAACATTTTGAATTTGGACCTTAGAATAATGCTGAAACTGTTAAGACTATAGAGATTCTTGGAAATGGACAAAAAGCATTTTTGCAATGTGAGAAGGAATTGAGCTTTTGAATGTGATGTGTCCCCACAAAGTACTTGTGCTATGCAGGAATATTCAAAGGTAAAATTATTGGAGTGTATTAGCTGTAATATGATATCTGGATTAATCAACTGATAAACTAATTATTGGAGTGGATTGTTGGGTGATAACTATAGGCAGGTGGAATATTACTGGAGGAAGTAGGGCAGTAGGCCTGTGACTTGGGGACTATATAGTTTGTCCCTGGCCCATCTCTCTCTCTCTCTCTCTCTCTCTCTCTCTCTCTCTCTCTCTCTCCCTCCCTACTGGCTATGCTCTTCTTAACCTTGGAACCAGAGCAATGAAGTTGACTAACCATGTACTGAGACCTCTGAAAGTATGAGCATGAAATAAGCTTTTCCTCTTCTAAGTTAATCTTGTTGGGTATTTTGGTCACAGAAGCAAAAAGCTGGCAAAAAATTAGTATGATATGAAAAAAAAATAACTATAACTATAAATTCTCATGTGGCACTTTTTCATACCAAGTTATATCCTAAATGTTCTGCTTATGCCAACCTATATAATCCTCACAAAAACACAGAGAAAATAGTGTAGTTATTTTCCCCTTTTACAGTTGAATAAATTGAGACACAGGGATTAAGACATTATTATCCCAGTGCTATCCTATCACATTTTGGACTCAGAAATCATTTACTATAAGTCTTTTGTTCTCCAACAGTATACTGTTTCTGTTCTTGGTTATATTCAGAACATCTCTAGGGTCCTTTCTGAATCTGAAACTATATGAGGTTGGAAAAGAAAATATCAGCTGCAAATGACATTCAAATAATTTCCATTAACTATCAACAATGTAATTATGTGTTATTTTTACATCATGCTAACAATTTTTTGCTTTAAAAAATTAAATGATTGCATACAAAATTAGGAAATTTTCTTCTCATTTAATCGTTAGTGTGAACATAGGCACAATGATTTCATTATTCTGAATCTTTTGATTGCTCTTCAAACGTCCTGCTTCTGTAATTAGGACATGCTGTAATCAACTATATTCTAAATTTTCCCTTCAGTAACCTTTTTGGTGTTACTTTCCATTGTTCCCATTTAAATATAACAGTGCCTTCAAAGGGGAGGTTTTCAGATAAACACAGTATATTTGGGTATTATGTTAAAGCAGTCTGACTCAAAGTGTGTTTGACTATGTTCCCTTTAAGGGTAACTTTTTATATTACTCACTTATCCCTCAAACATCTCTTGGGTAACACAGCATAAATTAAAACATGTTGATTTACATTACAATCAGTTATATGGTATCTTAAAATAATTTATCTGAAAAAAATGCTTTTTCTTTTAGTGCAAAATTGGCTTAAGAGTTTCAAATATTTAAAACCAGTCAGTGGAAAAGTCAGTAATTAAAGGGCAAAATGTCACATATATACCACAAAAATATTGCAACCACCATTAACCAATATGCTAAAGTTACACTGGAAGCCTGTTTTATAAAAAAAAAAATTAGTAACTTGTCAATATGTATTTAAAATCCTAAGAATAATTCTCAGTTGCTTTAATTTATCTTCATTTCTCTATAATGTTTGTAAAGACAGTATACACATGCATGTGAAAATACACATAAAATTCAAATAATTAGAACACACATACCAAGTCAGTTTTCTATTTATAGTGATATATATTCAGTAGAAACAAATAGGGAATTAAAACATGTTTGCTCTGCAAGTGACTTTGCTAACAAGGATAGAGGATAAGCTTCAGACTGTGTCAAATAAATGCAAGCCATATATGTGAAAAAGTACTGTAATCCAGTATACGTAAAGATCTGTCTAAATTCAATAGTAACAAAATGGGCAAATCTATGAAAAGAAACTTTACCATAGAGGAAATATAAATGAAAGAATAACCCTTTAAAAATATATTCAACAAAATTGGCTATTATGAAAATGAAAATTATGGATGCAGTGAGATTTATTTATTTATTTATGTGAGTGTGTGAACTACTACTGAGTATGTGTTACTCTCATACATCGAAGTAGGCAATGTAAAGTGATCTAATTATTTAACATTTCCCTAAAATATTACACATACAGATAAATAAAAAAAAGTTTGATGTTTTCTTTTAAATTAAAAATAATCCAGCTGTGACACACCTGGATTCAGTTTGGTGAAATGCAAATTTATATTAACACAGAACATAGATACAGATTTTTAGCAAGTCATTTGTAAATGCCCCAATTTGCAAGCAAGCCAAGTGCCCTTCAATGGAAGAATGGTTAAAGAAATTATAGTATGTCCTGTGCGTTAAAATAGTACACTAGAAATGCAATTATTAAACATTTATTCATAGACACAATGGGTGTGTTAGATTTCAAGGATTTTCATTGAGTGAAAAACACTAATCTCAAATATCATATACTGAGGGGTGGGGATGTAGCTCACTGGTAGAGTGTATGTCTAGCATCCAAAGGCCCTGTATTCAATCCCAGTACTGGAAAAACAAAATAATGCAATCAAAGTTCATACACTGAACAAGTTTATGTATATCACAGATCTAAAACTATAGTGACAGCGAACACGTCAATCATTATCAAGGGTTAGCATTAAGAGAAGCAGATCCTATAACAGGTGTCATGAAGAGGTGTCTTTAAAATGATAGAAGAAATTTATATCCTCATCCTGTGGTGGTTTCAGAAACCCACATATATGATTACAATTTCATAGATTTATATGCCAGAAATATTTTTGTTAAAAATTTCTAAAAATCAAAATAAGTTCTGTAGTATGATATTTTACAAGTGCCAAATGCATGGCTTCTGAAATGTACCAATGTATTATGATAGTACCACAGGGAGATCTTGGAACAAGGGCACACAGGAATGCTTTGCTATTTTTGTAACTTCTTGTAATACTACCATTACTTTTGAATCTAAAAAATAAAGAGAAATAGACTCACAATATGTACTTTATCATAAGCCATGCATTTTGGATATCAAAATATAAATTTCAACCTATTACCTACAATAATAGGTCAATCCAATGTTGTCTCTCAGGTTTAATTATTTTTCTCTGTGAAAAATGTACTTAAATAACTTCAAAAGCTATATTCAACATCTAAACTTAATAGGTGTATAAACTAGAAAATACCCATGAGTCATCATTTTAGGAAAGGCTTTTACATTTGGAATTTAGTAAATAATATAATGAATTAAAGTATGGGATGGAAAAATAATTGCTTTGTACTATTTACATATTTTTCTTATGTTGTGGTGGTGAAACATGCATCTAGCCAACTCTTATTTTATGAACTGATTCAACCTAGACAAGAAGATAGATTTTTATATTTATCTGATTGTTATTCATGTTACTTTATTGTGGTAGACAATTGTGGTATAAAGCTCTGTTCCATTGTTTCTTAGCTGATTTTCTGGGCTACATTTATGTAATATAGCAGAGAACCAGGTAGGGAGAAAAATGTTCATTTTTCCCTAAGTTCTCACATTTTCCAGAGACTGTTGATTTTCATAGTAAAGTGCCATGGGTTGAATAGACTTTTTGTGAAAAAACTATTATATATTTTTCCAGACAGAATAATTACCTAACAACAGGAACAGCATGTTACAGAAAACTCACTATTATCTTTTCTGAAATGAAACAGAACTTTTCAAAAGAGGGAGGAAATAAATCAACAGAGCACACCAAGCAATATGTTTTGGGACAAAGAAAGTTTAATGAAAGAGACTCCATGATGGTTGGTTCTTTGTTATGTGGACTGATGATTACTGTTAGGATAAAAGGACAAAACATTATTAGAAATTTGAGGTAATTATTTCGATTTATTATTTCCTTTCATATCAAACACCATATCTGACTTTGATGAGATTTCTTTTTAATCTGTGCTGTAACAGACTGAGCTTGGGAGAGGGAAAGAAAAACAGGCTCTTCAAAACATGAAGGGAAAAGATACTATCCAAGTGATTTTAAGAGAGCAGATTTTAGTGTGTCAAGCTAGGAAGGCAAAGAATTCCTGGGTTGTAGAATATAAACTATCTACTTACAATAGAAAGCATTGTTATGTCCTTAAATGCTATATGTCAGAGAACGTTTTAACAAATAAATGTTGAATCCCAGGCATTTTCCTGAATATCAAAACATGTGTAAACATTGCTTCTTTCCATGAAAAGGGTATTGAAGTGAACAAATTATGCCATTTACACATTGTTGAAAACTAAACTATATCTCTTAAAGAGAAATGTAAGTTTCAATCCTCGGTTTCTGTGACTGTGCCCTTCTTTGGAAATGGGGACTTGGCATATGCAATTCGCTTAGCAACTTTGTTGATACTCTGGATCTAGAGTAGTGCCAAATCCAATAACATGCTTTTATAGGAGAGAATATGACACAGAAACACATACAGCAAAGGGACATGTGAAGATGTAAAGATGGAGACTGGCTAGCTCATTCTGGGACAAGCGGACCAGTCCAACCACCTTCTCATGGCAAAGAAAGAGGCACATGAATGAGCAAAGAAACACATAAATCCTCTTGAGGCCTTGACATAGAAGTGACCCCTTCTCTGCTCTTCTGTTCTATTCTACAGGCCAAACCAACTCCAAAGTACAGTAAATGTCTCCACCCTTTACAGAGAGAAGCTGAAAAATTCCATGAATTAGGCCACAACTACAGAGAAATTTGCTGAAGCTGGCCAAAAATACAATTGACTACACATGGCTTCAGAGTACAGCACATTTCCACATTTTTTATTTTTCAGGTATTTTCTTTAGACTCTTGGCTATTTATTTTTATTATCTCTGAAGTTTCTCATCAGTGAATTACCCTTGGCTTAATCTCTGATTCTCTTTACTTTTCTATTTACTCACTTTTTGGTTTTAATCATCCAATCTCCTAGGCCCTCTAAGGGCAGGCTTTTTGGTTTGTTTGTTTTATTTTGCATTGTTTGTTTTGGTATTTTTGTTGTTGTTCTTTTCTTTAGTGTGACAGCCCATATGCAAATGGTAGAGCTTGGCCCACATAGTACTCATCCAATAAAATAAACATATTTTGACTATCAATCAGGAAACCATTATGAACTGCAACTTCCACAAGATCCCTCCTTTGAACTTAGGACATAAATAGTATACTACCTTTTCCATATCTATAGATAAATTTCAAGAATTGCAAATTAGGGGCAGGAGTAGAGGCTCCACAGTTACAGCACTTGCCTGGAGTGCTCAAGGATGCAAGTTCAAACCCCAGCACCATGTACACAGTGAAGTATCAGAATAGTGAAAGCCACATGAAAAACTGAATAAAAACTGATTCACTCACACTGCCCCTCTCTCTTTAAAAAATAAAGAATTGCAAATTAATATTTAGAAAACTCAAATTTTTCTTTCCCCAAACATTCTATAATGTAGCAAATGGGAAATCCATTCTTCTTTATGTTAATGCCTACAACTTTGAAGTCATATTAAATTTCTCTTTTTCTCACATCTAATGTGTGTGTGTGTGTGTGTGTGTGAGAGAGAGAGAGAGAGAGAGAGAGAGAGAATGTGCAGCCAACTTGGACATTGGTCTAGCAATTTCCTATAAAGCTAAGAATGTTCATACCAGCTTTCTCAAACTAACCCCACACTGGAAACAAAGCTTTATAGAGCCCCAGGGTGAAAATAATCTCTATGATAGCAAAAGAATAGACAAACAATGGTTATTTTTCATATATAGAACATCACCCAGAAATAAGAAGTAACAAACTTTTGATATATGGAAAAATATCAGTGAACCTCAAAAGTATTTTGCTGAGTTTAAAAACTGAAGATCGAAAAGAACACATATGATTGTGTTTTTATGAACTTCTGGAATTCCATGACTAATATATGGGGATATATATCAGAAGAGTGGTGCCTGAGGGTGGATGATGAAGTGGGAAGGGGCATGATAAACATTCTGTAATGACAGGAATATTTATACATTGATATAGATATATATTAACCAGGTATAAGCAACTGTCAAAATTCCCTGGGTTCTATACCTACGATCTGTGCATTTCATTATCTTACAGCCTTATACATATATACATATACATATATATACATATATATATATACAAATATATATAAATGTTATTTTCAATATTTTTGAATAACATAAAAAGGAAATACTTGGAATAAAAGCTACCAAACTTAATGAGTTGAACACTAATCATAGAGCTTCCATTATGTGTTCTTCACTGTGTCGCCTCTCCCTTTCTGAAAAAGAAAATAGTACCTCAATGTTTGCTGATACCTCCTTTAAATATTTCTTTATATTTTTAGACGTACACATATATTTCATATCACTCCATATCTCAACTGTTTCATTAATTTATATGTTTCCACTGTACAAAAATATGTATCACTACCAGTATGATTTTGCAATTTACCTAATGCTTTTTTGATATTAATTATTTCTCTTTAATATAGTTAATCACTCTTTCTAGTTTGCATTGATTGTCTCATTTAAAACATTCAACTCCACCCTGAATAGGTGGAGATATGTGAACAATTTCTATTTTGTTTAGGCTTGATTTTCCAGATTTACGTGTTCTGAGCACATGGAATTGACTGTGTCTGGTACATGGGAAGGATCTGGTTTCACTAACTTCCATTTGTATAACCAGTTGCATACGCACCAGGTGTTGAACAGGCCACCTTTTTGTCTATTGTTATCCTTTTGTCATTTGCGTAGTTTCCCTGTAATTGTGGTTCGGTGTCTATTGCATGGTTATACTATCCCAAATTTGTTTACATCTGTTTAATATCAGAAAATGATATTTTACCCTTTTTCTGCACAAAGATATTGCCCAATTTCTCCTAGACTTCTCTTTTCCAATAATTAGATTTTATTATTTTTAATTATAATATAATTGACATCTTTATATTAGTCTTTCCACTATTTATTTGTTGATATACAAATACTTAATTAGATCATTGCAAAAATTTATTATCCTTAATTTGAATAATCTATCTCCAACAATTTTGGGTTCTCTATATAAACAAAATTATCATCCAGAAATTATTGATAAGATTGAATCTTTCCTTCGTTTCCTTGTCTCAAAGCATTTCCTAAGAATTTTAGTTCAGGAGCTGGAGCTGTGGCTCAGTAGTTTCAGCACTTGCTTGGAATGCACGAGGACATGGGTTCAAACGCCAGCACCATGTACACAATGAAGTGTCTGAGCAATGAGGACAACGTGAAAAAGTAAATAAAGTTGATTCTTTTTTCTCTCTCTCACTGTCCCTCTCTCTTTTAAAAAAAAAAGAATTTTAGTTCAGAGTTTAATTCTACTGTGATCTTAAGTATATTGTATTATTGATTTTAGAGGTAATTACTCTAATACTTTACCAAAAGTATAATGTTTACTAGAGATTTTTTAAAGTTAATTATTATCAAGTTGATTTCTTTTCCATCAATTCTTGAGTTCCTAAGAATTTATCAAGAATGGATTGAGAATTTTCTCAAGTGCTTTTTTATTTAACTTATGGGAAATACAATGATCTTTCATGTTTAATTCGTTAATATAATGAATATCATTTCTTCCGATTTTTAAATCAATATTGCATTTTTCTCTTTTGACATAGAAACCAAATTGATTGTAAATCCTTTGGAATTCTGGAATCAATCCTTTTTTAGTCTTTGAGGGGATGTTTACATATATTCTCTACTTTTTCATTCTTTGGGTGTTTGAATGGGTTTGTGTAAGAGGGAAATGACTTTTTCTTTTCTTTTCTTTTCTTAGTTCTTGGGATTGAACAAGGAACACTACCAATGAGCAATGTCCCCATCTTTTTAATTTGTTTATTTTGAGACAGGGTATCATTAAATTACTGAGACTGGTCTTGAAATTCTGGTCCTCTTGTCTCAGCCTCCTGAATATCTTGGATTACATGAATGCAATCATTAACCTACTTTATTAATTTTTTAATCTGTTTTTGCAATTGGCAGTTTATGGCTATTTCTCGGAAATGACATTTAAAAGCATTAATCTTCTAAAGATGCAGATGGTGACTATGATGCTTATATTTTATTTATTTTTAATTAGGGAAAGTGAGAATGTAGTCCCCTACTAACACAAATCATGCAGTTGATTTTCTCACTTTTGGGGAATCAGAAGTGTCAGCAGATCAGAGTACAATGGATAAGCCTTGTCCGAGGAAACTCACATTTTTGATCATGCTATCTCCCCTACTAGGTAAGTTTGATGCACACTTCTATGTAAACTTAGTTAGGATTTAGTATGCATCTAATCGACCAATCACAGATCTACATGTTGCTATGGAAATATTTTGTAGATGTAGTTAAGTTTTACAATCAAGCAACCTTAAGTAAAGGTGATTATTCTTGATAGCATGAATGGACATCATTCAATCCTTTAAATGGTCTTAGAACATAACAGAGTTTTCTTTGAAAGAAGTAATTCTGTCTCATGACCTCAGCATTGATGCCTGCCCAAGAGTTTCCAAGCCAACTTGTTCTACAGATTTTGGATGTCAACCACTGTCACATGAGCCAATTTCTTTACTCCTGTTGGTTCTATTTCTCTGGAGAACCTTGACAAACAGTATCTTAAGTGAAGTCTCATTCTTAAGTCCAATCTCTGTCTCCTTCCTGCCTTGACTGGGAGCGGCCACAGGCCATAAATTCAGGTGGCATTAAGCAGCAGACTTTTCTGAATCTTTATCCAAATTTTATCTTTTTGTCTAGACCCATCAAGAGTGACAAGCACTTTTTCACTATTTCAGAGAAATGGTACTCCTGGTCTCCAGTGCTACTTATAGAACCCAGAAAATTGATATACCAGTCTTGCTCACTATTTGGGTTTTAACCCCTCAGATGCATTTATCTTGATTTTAAGGCTGGGTGTGTCTTCTTTTCTAAATATGTTGTGGTGTCTACACATTGTTCTGTATTTCCTTAATGTATAGTTACCTGCCTGTACACTTAGGGATGGATTAGCATTTTTCTCTGTTTTCCAAAATATAATGCTAATTGATTTTCTTCCAAGTAGGCTTTCTTCAGGTTTTCTCTCTCTTACAAATGTCCTAAGTGAAATTTGGAGCGAAAGTTTGTAAATGATGTGCTATTTGAAGAAAGAAAGAATTTTAGGGAATTCTTGATCAATAAGAGCAGACAAACAATGCACTGGATTCTCTGTGTGTCTTACTTTCTTTTTACTTCTAACGTCTTATGCACAGAGTACAACAGGGTAGGCAGCTGTGAATAGAAGCTGAACAGGCAGCTTCTATTAGTTGAAGAGGCAGCATGTTTTAAGATTCTTCCATGTCGGGGGCTGGAGCAGTGGCTCGGCAGTTGCGGCACTTGCTCGGCATATGCAAGTTCACAGGTTCAAACCCTAGCACCCATGTGCACAGCTAAGTTTTGGAGCAATGAAAACCATGTTAAAAAAAAAAACTCAATGGGAAATGATTCTCTCTGTCTGTCTGTCTCTCTCACTGTCCTTCTCTCTTAAAAAAAAAAAAAAAAAAAGAAAAGAATCTTCAATGTAAACCTGAGCATATCTGTAAGCCAGGGTTCTCCATTTGAAAACAGGGATAGTTATAAACACATGTGTGAGTTCCTTTTAGAATTTTATGGTCAGTTTCCTTCCAAAGTTTTACTTCTATAGAGTTATTGTGGGTAATGATAGGAGACGAAGGAAATATACTTTTGGGCCTAAAGCAAGGGAGAAAAATCTCTGCAGACAACTTGAAGAAATAATAGAACCCAGAGATTTGCTCCTGAACTGGGAGAAGATACTACTACTAAAACTTGAGCCTAGGTCCTGTAGTATGTGTTAAGTCTGGTTTCTTGATACTCAGTCTTAGAATAGCCATCCGTGCATAAAGTTAGCCCTGTGATCACCAGATTAGAAAAACCAAGGTGTGGGATTGCTTGTCCTAACTCACCAGGGAGTAGCTGGCATTGAAACAAGAACATGTCTTGGCTTTTAGTTTCTACCAAAGCCTCAAAACCATAGATCTCTAAAACATATGGAACTATTCTTCCAAAGTCACTCATATGACTTATTATGGAAAAGGACTGATTGAACAGTATTAAGGTGATTAAACTAGGCAACATTTTTGAAAAACCAGCCACAGTTTATCAACTCAGGAAACTGGCCAGTGTTTCTTAACCAGTGTGATTAAAAAAAAGAAGAAGAATTCAGATATTTGTAATGATAATCAAATTTTTGATGACTTGTTCCAACTGAAACTTTCAAATATACTAGCTGTCAAATATACTAATTCTCAAATTGTATCATATCATGCTCTTCAAGTTTACTCATTTTTCATCAGTTTGTAGCCCAAGAATAGCAATCTCTGCAAAATAATATGTATTTAAATATGAGTATGAAAATAAAAATACTTTATTTTCTGCTAAGTGCCAATTTTAGACATACATTGTTCTTATTTTCCTATGCATAGCCACAATATTTTACGATTTAGAATACATTGAAGGTAATTTTCTTTAAAAAGGAAAAATATATGCTGCCTATCAATTAAATATCAATAATAAGCTAATAGAATTCAGACATCCATAAAGAAATTTGTGAAAATTTCTAAAGGTGTAATATTTCCATACTCTTGTGATAATATGCCTTCCAACCTTCCAACTTTAATAATCTCAATTTACATTATTTATAAAATTTTATTTTTGTGTTTTGTTAAAATCATGTTAAAAAGGAAAATATGCTATTTATATTAAGTACAATACATTAGAGTATGAGAAATCTGCACAACTCTGAAATAAAGCTCTGAGAAGCTTGAGGTTCAACTTTTCAAGGTGACTGTAATCTATATTTCCACTGAACATGAAAATATATATTGTCATAATGGGTTTCCATGGTAACTATTTTTTATGCTGAAAATTAACTAATGAATCTCAGAAGATTGCCCTTCATCAGCTTTGAAAAAATAAGTAGGTCTTTTTATTTATCTATTCTGAAAGTTCTTCAATATGTGATCTTTGCTCATAACAACTAAACAGACACAGGTCGTCACTGGTTCTCTTTATGAAAAAGCAGCACATAGCTTATCAAACTGGTCAAAATTTGATATATTTTAGATCACTGAATTAGTTCTATGGACTAGACCAATTCTGTAGATTAGGGATGAAGATAGAATGCCAGGTAAGGAGAGAAGATTCTCTCAGGTGCCAGTAACCCTTAATTGCTGTGACAGATTAATTTTGATTATGACATTGATTAACTACTATAAGTAAAAAAATTCACATTTAATAATGCATAAGGTACTTTCATGTTTCAATCATCAAGGTTCCAAAAGCCAGGTGCCAAGTCACTATGACCCAACCTTACTCTGAGTTTCTTAACCTTTATTACCTTAGTTGTTCTCATGAAAAATGAGAACAACAATATTTCTTTTACTCTTTTGATGAGACTACTTAGAATAAGAATAAAATAATGAATTACCTCTAAACCATCTTGCATTGTCTCATACTTTTGAGTCACACCTCACATATAAACCATAACAGCATTCAAAAGACTTCCCCTCATGGTACAGAGTCATTTTTGTAATATATAGGGGGAAAGCTGTCAAAGTGAAGGCATCAACATTATCTGCTCCCATGGTTGAGGTGGTTTTCATTTAAGAAGACAATCTTGGCAGAGTGAGACATCTAACCATTGTCTTACAAACATTGTGGTATTTATATCATTGAGATAGTTATTATGTCTCTCCCATTATAAAAGAAATATCTTACACTCTCACCACAATCCCTTGATTAGTGATTTTAAAATGGATCTTGAATTCTTTAACATTGCTCTTATTCAGAGGTGAGACTTATGATCCCTTCCCTTATCTGGATCAGTTTTATGTAGCAAGGCTATGAGAGTGTTTTTTTTAATTTATTTGATATAGTCTTACATATTGGAGGAATTTGTTGTTACATATTCATGCATACATGGATATTGACATAGTAAGTTAAGGTTTATCCTAGCCCAGGGTCATCCCACCTTTATCCACTCCCCTCTCTCATGTCTTCTTTGTAATACCCCCATGCTATAATTGCAAATGAGTGTACACATATATTAATTTTTGAAATTTCTGAGCTTTTCTGCCTGCCTGTGTATAGATAGGCTTCTCACGGTGCTCGAGTGTTCCCGGTTGTATAGTTGTATTAACAACCCCTCTTATATCTCCCTCCCTTCACTGCTTCCCTCCCTTTTCCTCTCACATTCATAGCTATGGTTTCCCTAGCTTTTATGAAATTTTAATTGTGGTGAGTTTATTACTTAAGCTTATCTAACATCTTCATGTCTTATGTTTAACTCTAGCTTCTACATATGAGAGAAAACATTCAGCCCTTAAGTCTCTGTGTTTAGGATATTTCACTCAACATAATTTTTTCCATTCCATCCATTTGGCTGCAAATGCCATGATATTGTTCTCGCTCATAGCAGAGTAGAATATATATATTCTAATATATATATATATATATATATATATATATATATATATACCACCATTTTATAATTCACTCATTCAAGGAGGGGCATCTGTGTTGGTTCCATGCTTTAGCTCTTGTTAATTAAGTTGATATAAACATTTATATAGTTGTATCTCTGTAATATGCTGATTCTAGCATATTTGGAAAAATACCCAGGAGTGGGATAGCTAGGTCCTAAAGTGGTTCCATCTCTAATTTTTTGAGGAGCCTCTGAACTACTTTCCAGAGTGGCTGTACAAGTTTACAAACAGGGAACAAAACTATAGTGTATAGGAAAGACAGCCTATTCAACAAACGGTCCTGCACGAACTGGACAGCCATATGCAGAAAACTGAATTAGATGCTTCTCTCTCACCCTGTACAAAAATCAAATTGAAATGGATCAAATAATTAGGAATTAAACAATCAACTACACAATTGCTAGAAGAAAAAATAGGATCAACACTCCACCATGTTGATGTAGGTACCTTCTTCCTTAATAAGACCCCCATAGCACAAGTATTAAAGCTACGAATCAATGAGTGGGATGCCACTAAACTGAAAAGCTTCTGTACAGTTAATGAATTAGTCAAGAGTGTCAAGAGAAAACCTACAGCTTGGGACAAAATCATTGCCTGCTATGCCACGAACAGGGGACTAATATCCAGAATACACAAAGAACTCAAAAAATTAACACCAAAAACACAAATAGTTCAAGCAATAAATGGACTACAGAACTAAACAGAGACTTCTCAACAGAGGAAGTTCAAAAAGCCAATAAATATATGAGAAAATGTTCTGCATCACAGCAGTCAGAGAAGTACAAATCAAAACTTCACGGAGATTCCTCCTTACTCCCATCAGAGTGGCAAAAATGAAGAATACAAAGGATAACAGATGCTAGAAGGGTTGTGGGGAGATAGAAACACTAATACACTGTTGGTGAGGTGGGTTTTAAAGGCTGATGTGTCACTAAGGCACTTGTACTTAGCCCTGAGTTGCTATGATGGTTCCTTAACTCACCTGTTTTCAAACTGTTATGAGCAAATCAAGCCACTTGGAGGTGTGATGCACAGCAACTACTGTCATTTGTCACAGCTGGACTAGTCTTTGCAAACTTCCATCCCAGGCTCTAAAATGGGGAGAAGGAGCTTTGAGATTCATTAGTGTCCAGTGTCCAGTCATTGAGTTTTTATCAGATGAACCTTTGAATCTTCATGGTACAGGAGAGAAAAGCTTTATCCCTTTGTCCTGTGTGTGAATTTGGGACATATATGTTCTTTGAGAATAAAATGGTTGCTGCTAAATACTGTCTAGGACAATTATTATGTAGCAGTAGTAGCAATCACAGAATTTTTTCTTATCAAAGGCAACATGGTGAGATATCCAGACTGAATTGACAACCTTATAGGATGGGACTGTGGTGGTGGTGGTCCATGTCTGTGTTTATATGAGGACATCGTGTACGTGGGAGGAATGTCACTATCTTTTGTTCAGCAAATCAATGCAATAATCTACAAACATGGCTCCAGAAATTTTTGACACCCTTTCCTATTGAGAGTTATGATTTAGACCCATTGCCATTATTCTTCTCAGGCTCTGAATGGGAGAGCACATGGCTTCTAGGTTTCAATCATAAAAAGCGATGCCACTTTTGCTGTGTTGCCCTGGAAACTTGCTTTTAGAATCTTGCTCTGCCATTCAAAATGTCTGGCTGCCCAGTTCAGCCACTTTGGAAAGGCCATATGTGGTTTGACAACTCCAGCTCTGAGCCACCAGGAGCATCAGCTGCCAGGTGTATGAGCGACTGATCCTGTATGGAAGTTAGTGCCATCTTAGCATGAATTCAGCCTCAGCTGGCTTTCCCAAATTCTGACCAAAAGAATTATAAGCATTAGTAAAATGGTATTAAGCTGTTAAATTTGAGGTTATTTTTATGCAATACTTACAACATTTTTCTTTCTTTTCTTTTAAATGTCCATACATATTTATTGAAGAATAAATTACATACCATAAAATGCACATATTAGCATATAGTTTAATTAGTTCCAACAATTGTGAACACTTGTAAAACCACCACCCTATTAGACCAAGTGGCTTTTTCCAACTATCTTCACCTTCTTTCCAACCCCTCCCTACCCAGCCCAACTCTATTTAATTTGCATATATGCCCAGAATTTGGATTGCTGTGTTGTAAAATAGCTCTATCTAGGTAACTGTTGTGCTGAGTTCTATTTCCACAGATCAGCACAATTTGTCAGGAGTGCTCTTAAACTAAAATTCCAGATTTGACACAAGCTGAGGCAGCTAAGTGAGTGTCAGTTTCTGCAAATGAAATTAGTACAGTTGTTGTGTCCCTTCCCCAACTTCTCCTCCAGTCCACTAGTAGAATGCTGAGCCCCAAAGGCAAAGATGGGAAAAGGTTCAGATCATAAATCTCCATATACTCTAGAGCCATTCCAGTAAAATTTTATTTTGCACAGGTACCATACCTTATCCATTATGTGTACAGCCTTTTCTCCTCCAGTAATTGTTTTGTTTTTAGAGTCTAGTATTTCACTCATTAAAGACTCATAAAAATCAACAACTCCTCCTTGTAACCATGTGAGAAAACAAATTATCCTGTGAACATGGATTCAGAGCAAGTAAAGCTATTTGGCTGAGCAGAGGATGCTGGTTGATGTGTGTAAAGTGTCAGAACAGCCTCATACACTACACCCAGAGGAGCTCTCACCCCATCAGAACGTTGAAAGATGGCATCGTCCTCTGAGTCTCTGGCCATTACTGTGGACCTTCTTTCTACAATTCTGTTGTTGCTAGCATTTCCTTCGTTTAACTGTTTCGGTGTATCCAATTAAGTTCCACTCAAGACTTGGCCTGTTTTTGTGATGTTTATGCTTCAGAAAAATTTGCTGATCCAATTTGTCAATCTAAATTTGACTTTAAAAGAATGATCTTATTTTGCTTTTTATGTCTTTAGAAATATGACACTTTTGCTCTTCAAAACATCTTCACTGGTAAAACCTAAAGCTGCCACAGACTTGGTGTGTAAATAAAAGAGTGATTTAAACAAACAAACAAGCAAAAGTCTTCATTGGAGAAAAGGAACTTAAGATATCAGCATTTTTCCTTTAAGGTAATCGATGTCTAATACCAAGAAGACCAGATTGTGATATGAAGTGATTTTAAGACCATTAACATCTACTGTTTAATGACTGGTGGGTGATCATTTTCTGTTTTCCTTAGGCTCAATCTGAGGTCCCAGTACTAATGTGCTTGCTTTAACTTGTGACATATATCCATATTTATCAAACAAATAGCACATGCTATATTTTTGGTGCTATTTTAATTTTGACAATGACCTAATGCAGAAAGTGACAGAATAAGTGTTGCACATTCTTCACTAAACTCCTTTAAGTCTAAAAATATTCCCTTGAGAATTGCATGCTTCACTATGAACTCTGAATGGAAACTTTAATAATAAACAGATAGTATTAAGTCTCACTACCATTACATTAGAATTTGGGGCCATATATAGTGGTGCATATCTATAATCTCATCAACTTCAGGACAGAAGGATAACAAATTCAAGGTCAGCCTTAGCAATGTAGTAAGATCCTGCCTTAAAATTGAAAAAAAAAAAGGTGGGACTAGGAATGTAACTCAGTAGTAAAGTGTCTCTGGGTTCAATTCCCACGAACTTCCTCCTACCAAAAAAAAAAAAGAATGTGTGTGTTTAACTCACTTTAATTTCCTCCATATAATTCAAAATATTGTTTAATAACTTAATATTTTCCATTTTCTCTGCAGAAATATGCTGTGTTTAATACAAATGATGTTTGGACTTAATTCATAGGGAGATAATTCTGTTTCCCAGCTTTACTGACAAATCACTGATGAATAATAATTGTATATACTTAAGATATACAAAGTAGGGGCTGGAGCGGTGGCTCAGTGGTTATGGCAATTGCTCTCATGAGCAAGTACATCGGTTCAAACCCCAGCACCCACGTACACAGCTAAGTGTCAGAGCAATGAAAACCAAGTGAAAAACTCAATAAAAATTGATTCTCTCTCTCTCTCACTGTCCTTCTTTCTAAAAATAAATAAATAAATAAAGATATACAAGTTGGTGTTTTGAAATACATGTGCATGTAAAATGATCCCCACAATCAATCTAATTAACATATCTATCACTTCAAACAGATTTTTTTGTATTTTTATGGTGAGACTATTTAAGATTCATTCTTTTATCAAACTGGAAGTATAAAATACAGTATTATTAACAAAGGTCACAATGTTTTATGATAATTTTTCAGAACTTATTCTTCCTGCAAAAATGAAACTTTACCCCCTTTAACTAACATTTCTTAACCTCTCCCGTTCCCCTGCCTATACATATAGGTGCTGTTTTTCAGTGTTTATATACCACAGGCCCCTAGAATGAGTTTACTTCCATGTAGGGTCCTGCCATACCTCTAGCTCTGGGTTTTCTGGTCTTTGTAATAACTAACAAAGTTTCTAGCCCCACGCCTGTGTTCTGTCTTCAGGCATTATGCCCGCAGTTGGCATGCCGTTCTGGAACCTCACTATTGACTGGCCTTGCAGTATCTTCTGTCCCTCCAATTGCTAGAGTCAACCCGAAATGACAGCTAAACTTTAGGGCTTCATGGACAAAGCAAATGTATGCATCCAGAAGGAGGATGGAAAAGGTTCTCCAAGGTGCCCAGGTATGGTGTCCTCAGGACCCTATCCCCAGATTCGGTTATGAAGCTCCTCAGCCCTAGCAAGCCCTTTGAAAGAAAACATCATGGGAGTAGAGGCAGGTCCAATTCACATATTAGATTCTTATCCTCTCCTCGATGTTGACTGAGGATTCCTCTCTGTTCAATTAGGTTTTACAACATAGGTGTTTTGTTGCTGTTTTTGTTGTTACTTCACTCTTTATGTAATTCAGTAGGTTTAATTCAAATCACATAGTTTACCAATGTGAAGCAATCTTGCAAACATTTATCCACGGTTTATCAAATTTCTTTACGCCTTTCTCAGCAGCTCAGTTTTAACATTTGCATTGCTAGTTTCTTTTACATTTCCTACTTCTTCTCATTCTCCTCTATTTCTCCTTCTCCTCTTCCTCCTCTTCCTCCTCTTCTCTCTCCCCTCCTCTTCTTCCTCCTCCTCCTTCTTTACGGCTTTCAAAGCTGGGTGTTTTTCTCAATCCTTTTGTGCGTATATTCTTATTATACTACTAATCACAATGTGGTATTTCTGTATTCTTATCATATTGTCAATCACAGCATGTATTAATCTCTAACATCTAAATCACCATGACTAATCACGTATTATAATTGATGACTGTACCTCCAAAAAAGGTAACTTCAAGAAATGGTACAATTATTTTCTCTGTGTTAACTTGTGAATCATGAGTTCTATATTCCATCATAGTTTAGCATATCAATTTAATGCTCTCATTTTCAAAATTAGCATGCTAGAATTTTTAAAAATAATAAGCACCTAAAATTGAAAAAAGTGTTATTTTCTGAAAATTCGCTTATAAAAATAGATACATATGCAACTTGCACTTACTACATAAACACTGAACATAGAAAAGTCCAATAAATATGTATGTATATGTATGACCTGTGTAACAATTGTTAAAAGGTAGAGGCCACTAGTTAAGTGCTTTACCTCTGCACCTTACTTTAATAATAATCTTTTATGTTTCTTGATTTCATAGAGTTTATATAGCATAACAATTAAAATGGAATATAATACTATTCATAAATTACCCTCTTTACATGACTTCTATATATATAATTATATTTCTTAATTAGATTTTTCTTTTCTGTATATAGTATTCAAGAATATTTCAAAACATGATTTTTAAAGAATAAACCTTAGGTTTGGAATGAATGAAAAAATCTTTAGTGTACTGTCCCATATAAATGAAAAATTAATTTGTACTTCTGATACAATTTTTCTTCAACAATTTGAAAATACTGCACAATTGTGTTTTTGCCTCCAGGGTTACAATTAATCTGTTCAATGTAGGTTTTCAATTTTTTTCTTCTCAAGATTACAAAATATTTTTTTTTCATTTTCAAGAAAATATGCACAAGATTTTAAAGCACTTTTCTAGCCCATCTTTTGAACATGGCACCTGGCATAGTCTATCCAAGCTGGTAACTACTCTCCACATCAGTTTTGTACTCTCCTAAGAATTCCAGATGGTTTCTGGATCAGTTTCCCTGACTCGCAGTTCCTCTCATTTCCTGTTTCTCTTCAGATAGGTTTTATGAGACAGGAAACAGTCCATGCTTGCTCAGCCTGACCAATATCTTGCATGACTTTAATCAATCTGTGCTTCAAGAAGATGCATACACACTCATCACTTCAAGTTTCAATACTCGGATTTTCAACTCCTTAAAGTCTGGGTTTCTTTTTTCCCATTAAAAGTGAATTGCTTTTGTTAATTTCATTACTCACTTTTGTGTTGGAAAACTCAGCACAGTTCATCTTTATAATCCTAAAATGGCTAGCTCTCTTGAGTCTGTATTTTTTTCTGTTTTCATAATCAGTCTCTTAATTCTTGCTTACATTAAATTTACTTTAAGCATTTCAATCATTTTACCTAATTGCCTGTGGGTTCATTCTTCACTCATACATGCTCATTTCTCACAATGTAATGTCAACATCATTAACTCCACTTTCCAAGACATGGTTGAAAGCTTCATGGCAAAAACTTAAATCAATTGTGGGATATAGAAGTCAAAAAAAAAAAAAAAAAAACTTGGCTTCTTTTTACAGAGCTCACCCCATAACCACACTACATTTATAATCTATCATTATTAACATTTGCACTTCCCAAATCTTGTCATAGTTCTATAATACCTCCATGTGTGTTTATATGGTGTTTTTAAATATGCTTTGGATTATCTGACCTTTTCCTGCCTTTTCTCTTTTCTCTTCTTAAGATTTTACCCTAAATAATGTACAACACTGAATACAGAAATAGCTTCCTTATATTTCAAGAGTTAGGACTTACATGTTTGTATCTTCAAAAATTCCTGTGTTAAAACCTTAGCTGAAAATGGAATTGGGAGGTAGAGTCTTTGGAAGGTGTTTAGGTTTAGATGAAGTCATGGATGTGCAGCCGCTGTGATGAACTTCATGTCACTAAGAAAAACTATCTGCAGCTTGCCCTCACTGATCTGCAACAATTAAAAAAAAAAAAAAATAACCACCTGTTCTCCAGGAAGAGGGCTTTCACCAAGAACCTGACCATTTTGACATCCAGGTCTCAGGTTGCCAGACTCCAGGATGGTGAGACACACACATCTGTTGCTTAAGTCACCCTGTGTATACTATTCTGTCATAGCAGTCCTAACTAACACCAGGGCACCAGGGCGTCGTAGACATTACTGCTTTAGAGCCCACTGTGTTTTTCACTGAAAGTTTATCAAAGCAACCTCCTTGTGTGTTTACTTATTAATGAGTTAATTCCTTGGGAGGGGAATTACTGCATGGTGTGGTTTGAAATTAAATTTATGGAATACAGTACACACGGTGTAAATTTTAGCAATATTAATATTATCTTGCAATAGTGATTATTTGCAGTGTTTGCTATTCTTAAAATTTAACATTATGGAAGCAATACTACAGATTTTCAACAAACAGAAGCAATAATACAGATTTTCAACAGACAAACATTGAATTGATGAATACATTTGAAGATGTTTTGCATTCACGTATCATGGCATCAGGGTCATAAAACTAGCTGTAATGAAAGAATCAGTCTTCTTCTAATTTTTTTAAATAAATTTGTAGATATCAGAGATATTGCTAGATCAAAGAATATATTAAGATGTGCTAGTGATCACATGGTTTCTAACTTCCAGGAAGGATGGAAAGAAGGATCTGGCATAAGATCAATGCAGAATATTGACTTTATACTCCAGCTCAGTCCAAATGCAGGGCTTCCTGTGGAATTTACTTGGGAAGAAATTCTGTTTGAAGTGCTCAAAATTATGGCTACTGGAAAGCCTTTGGGAATATATAATAGTTCTTCTCAGGAGGTGGTCTTGCCTTTTGAAAAGATTTGAAATATGATATATATAAATTGTCACTCTTCGTAAGATTATTTTTTGGAGTTTACAGAGTTACAATTTTGAAAATGTTTATATCATGACATGAAAAATTAGAAAACATTGCTAACAATGAAGTTATACAAGTATATTCAGGTCACTGTTGTATATTTTCTTAAATTAGAGGAAAAGCCATCCAACAGGGTCATAAACCCTCACACAAAGCTGAACATGTGCACATATACATATATAAAGACAGAATTTTAGATATACTCATAAGTGGTATGGATGAAAAGACATACATGATTTCTGTTCTTCAAAATTAAGAACAAAATTTAAATCTGCTGTTCAGGTGGCTGAAGCTCAAAAACAGAGCAGCCATATAGTGTTTGTGCAAACTCAGGGCTCAATGAAAAAAAAAAAGAAAAAAGAAAAGAAAACAAAACATAAGTAAACAATATTTTAAATTAAAAATTGTCTTATCCCATGTACAGTTGCTTAGTAAAAGAGTTTAGTTGTAAAATTTGATAAAAGTACAGGTTGATTCATTGTCAGTTTTTCTTAAATGTCCACCAAATATTTAAGCCATCCTTAAACACTGTCATCACTGGGGCTGCCAGACAGGTCTATGGAAGCTGACCATGGTTTTCTTTTACAATCCCACAAAAAGTTTGGAGACTGAACCAGACAGAAGGTAGGATTGCTATATGCTGCTGACTAGTCTATTCAGTTACAGCCCCAGAGAAAAACTGTGTCCTTCATTAAAGACAAAAAATTCTTTAAAACACACATCACCCTATTCACAGCTCACTACTGTGTAGATACGTTCTTGATAATTTGAAGTGCTGACAAGGCATTTTATGCTACATCGATGGCATATTGATATTAAAAAATTGGTTGTAGAGCTATTCGTACTTACTTTTATCTCAATCTTATGACTTTTTTTCTAGATGATTTTTCTGAATGCTAAGTATATCAAATACACTATTCCATCATATACCTTTGTTTAATTTTTCTAAGATTCTGCCAATTAGGTTAAACAGATATAGATTTTTTTTCCTTTTTCTTTGCCCTCTCTTCCTTCCTTCCTTTCTTTTTTCTTTCTGTTTTTTTTTATTGTACCAGGAATTAAATATAGGATTCCTAATCACTAAGTGACTAAGCCACATCTCCATCCCTTTTTATTTTATTTTTTTTATTTATTTTATTTTTTTTTATTTTGTGACAGGGTCTCACTAATTTGCTTAGTGCCTTGCAAAATTGCTGAGGCTAGCTTTGAACTTGTGAACCTCCTGCCTCAGTCTACCCAGCTGTTGTGATTACAGGCATGTGCCACTGAACCCAGTGAGTCTATAGGACTCCAAAAATGTGGAAGCACATGATAATTAACAATGTAGGTAAAAACTCTCAGGGAAAGTAGTTAAGACGGGGAAGCTATTTTTAATGAAACAAAACTTTTTTCCTCTAATTGTGTCCATTTGAGTTACCATGTCTCCCTACTGGTTTAGTCTGTTTGGACCTATAACAAAATACCATTGGTTTATACGCAACACAATTTATTCCTCAGCATTCTAAAGACCAGAAATCCAAGAGTATTGCCACGTTGGTTGGGTCATGGTGAGGCCCTTCTTTTGATTTACTGACCATTGTTTTTTCCCTGCATCTTTGCAAGGTATAAAGAGGGTGAGAGAATTCTCTGTAGTCTATCTTATAAGGGCATTAATCGCAGTCAAAAGGAATCTACCTCATGACCAATGAGGCTTAGGGGTCCCATCTTCTAATGTCATCACAATGGGATCAGGGCTTGATGGTATAAATTACACGGGGATGGGGCAAGAGACTCAGTCCATTACACATACATAAGAAATTTTTTAAAATAGTACCTTCCTTTGGGTTAATAGATTTGGGGTTACTTAACAGATCTTTCATCTCATTCTTTTCACTGACTTTGCACCTTGGATTCATGACGATTTCTCAGATTATGTTCTTTTTCTTCTTCTTTTTATTTTATCTTGGTCACAGGATGGATTTGTTTATTTTTCTTGTGTCTCTTGGTTTAGAATCACTACTCCATGACTCTGGGCCTCAGGAGAGAAAGAACATCATGGTGGAAGATCAAGGAGGAGGAAAGCAGCTCAGAACATGGCAAGAGGAAGTAGAGAGAGAGTTCTACTCAATAGAGACAAAATGTAAATCACAAAGACATTTGATATTTTAAATTTTATTGGCAAATACATCTATATTTAATATAATTATCTCTGAGCATCAGACAGGAAGAAGTGTATTGGTCAAGGATCTCCAAAAATATAAGTGTTACATACATTTCATCCTGCTTTATTTATTAATTTATTGTTTCTACTGAATGCTAACTTGGAAATGCATTGCATTTTGTTACTCTGGAACTAATACTATTCATATCCTTGATCCATTTTCAAAAATAAACTCTCCATGGAATTTTATTAAGGAGAAATAAATCACATTTATAACTTTGGCTTTTTTCAGGACTGCTTTCCAGGAAGGGAAAAAAATTGCAAAATGGAAACAATACATGATGAAGGGTCTTGAATTTACAGAATTTCCAAGTTCATTAGCATTCACTTTTTACTTACATAATACAGAATGCATTCCCATAATTCCACTACAAAAATGGTATCTGATGATTAGGAATATAACAAATACCAATTTCTAAAAATTATAGACATATAGCAGAATTTAGCAAATTTAGCGAAAGTTTATTTGGGGCTCACAGTTTCAGAAATTCAGTGAATGGTTAGTTGAATCCATAGCTCTGGGCCTCAGGAGAGACAGAACATCATGGTGGAAGGTCAAGGAGTAGGAAAGCAGCTCAGAACATGGGAAGAGGAAGCAGAGAGAGTGTTCTGCTCAATAGAGACAAAATGTAAATCACAAAGACATGCTTAACCTACCTCCTCCACTGACAGTCTACCTGCCTACAATCACCACCCAATCAATCTATATCAGTGTATTAATCCATTGATTCTTGTACAAGTCTCATAATCTAATCCATGCATGAGGTTTTGGGGTACACCTCATATCTAAGCCACAACAAAAATTAAAATAGCAAAATACCACAATATCCACCATGGAATTCAGTGATAGGAATGTTTAAGGAGAACACTTGGGAATGTCCTGAGAAGCAGAAGATAGGGAAAATCTGGACTGAAAAGGGTACCTACTCATAGCACAAACACACTTAAGTAAGTATAGTTGCAAAATGGTACTAGAAGAAAGCAAGCTCTAAGCTTGACACACACCAATTATAAAAGTCCTTGTGTCACTTAGAACACGATCAACTGGGTTAATATGGAAGAGGAATTTACATCCACGAAACATCTCTCAGTACTCATACTGATGTGGTCTGGGCTCTCTTCAATTCTACTGCTGCTTCTTGAATTGGGATACAGGTAATGGACAGAGGACATGTATTCAATGCCTGGCCATTGAAGATAATACCATACACACTAAAAACCCAGTGAAAATAAGGTAAGAATCATTTGCTGTTACTGAATGTGTGTATTCTTCCAAAATCATACATGGGCACCCTAATTAGGTCCTGAATGGGATTAGTGACATTATGAAAGGGAACCCAGAGATCTTGCTTGCCCTTTTCCTACCATGTAAGAATGTAGGGAGAAAACAGCAGCTTGCAGATGAGAAGAGAACACTTGTCCTAACCCCACTCTGCTTGAATCTGATCTTAGGTACCACCTAAGGTGCTTGTACCACCCTCCAGAACTGTGAGAAACAAATTTATATTCTTTATAAGACAAACTACAAAGGAAAGGTTAAGTATTTCATTTTAGTTGGTCTCATTCTTCACATGAATCTTTTTGCAAAGTCTGAAGGCTCCAGAGCAGCCTCTGAACCAAGTATCCTCTGAACCAATACTTGAAGCAAAGAAAATCAGGATTTGGAGGGACAATGGACTCCAGCCATAGAAATGAGCATACAATCAGCGATTTCTAAATATTTAAGGTTAGCCCGCAGCATGAAAAGCAAAGAAAATAATTGTAGGAACAATTATAGTAAACAATGAAATATAACAGATGTTAGTATTCCATTATTTTAGTATTCTCTAGGAAATGGAAAAGAACATTGAATTTATAATTAAAAAATCAATATGTGATTTAAATACATACACAAATACATTAAATACATACACAAACACACAACTTTAGTTTGATGACAAAACTTATCCAACAAAATAATGGAATGAATTTATTGAAATTATGAGTTATATGAGTCATCTATAATGGCCTATTTAAGACAAAAATGCACAAAATATGCACATACACCCCCGCCTCCCCCACAGATATCTCTATTAAATCCATTGTAACAAAACCTAAAACTACCAAGAAAGACAGAAAATTCAAAACAGTTATATCTGGAGTTCATAGCTGGGGAAAAAGACCCAGAAATGAATAGATGAACAAGAGTTAGTTTATTATTTGACTTCTGCTATTTACCGAATATCTGCTCCTAAATTTCTTATGTTGAAGTCCCAATGTGATGGTATCTAGAGATGGGGCTTTTGGGCTGTAATTAGGTTTAGATAGCTGGGACTGTGCAGTTGAGAACTCCATCATAGTACTGATTGCTCTTATAAGAAGAGGAAGAGATCATACCTGTGTGGTGACCTGGTAAGAAGACTATTGTTATGGTAGTCCTAGCTATGACAACCTCATTTCCACCATACACGCTGCATGAAGTAAGTAGAGCAGTAGATTAACATTTGTAAAGGAAAGTAACTTTAAACAAGGATTCTAAGAGCATATTCCTCACCTATCATATCTCAAAATATTGCTAGAGAAATGTAGTAGCTATGGTTGCACAACATTGCAAATGCAATTAGTCTACTGAATTATATTGTAAAAAGGGTTAAAATAGGAAAATTTTATGTTACATCTGCTTTACTACAACTAAAAATGTTAACTAACTCAAACTAGACAAAAATCTGAACTTGGAAGAAGATAAATGGAGTAGGAAATACTGAAAAATCATTGTAGGATAATTAAGCACACTTATCTCAGAATATATAGAGCAATATGGCAAAATTTAGGAGTTGGAAAATTATAGCATAATTCAAAAGCTTTTGCTAATAAAGACATATTGAACTTTTTACCCGCTAACCCATGCAGTAAAATTTTTCTCCAAGCAGATGTAAACTCACAAAACTGACAATGCACTAAAACACAAAGGAAAACAAACCTCACTTTAACGTTGATACTGTGCTGGCTAAGCAGAATAATATAATGTAATATACTTATAGATTCATGATCAAAAGTAGCTAAATATGTATATATCTGGAATAAGCACACATATGTAACAAGTTCTAAATAATTTTTACTTAAAGGGGAAATTAATCAGAAATCAGAATTATATAAAAATATTTTAATGTAGAAAAATAAAATATGGAAAATATATATCCCTCTACTATAAATTAGTAAAACTGCCTCAAGATAAAAAAATATGTATAGGTAAACAACTAAAGGATGCATTAAACTGTTAATAAAAAAAATCTATATCTTTAAAGTAAACAGACACAGCTATTTTAAGAGTGAGTGATATCAAATCTCAAGGAACAAATAGCACCTACCATATAAAAAATATTTAGAACAAAGAAAAATGGTGGGAACCACTCCAAGTCATTTTGCAAGGTATGTTTAAAGACAAATTTACTGCTCTGTTGGAAACTGGAGAATAGCTGCCAGACCAGGCTCAGAGCATACTAGGATATTGTGAGCTCTTATGGAAGATTTTCCTGCCACCCAACCTCACACCTTAATTTGCAGGTGGACACATTGGTTGGATGTGTCCCCAGTGAGAATCCCTTGGGAGAAAGTTATTGGTATATCATGTCTCTCCCCAATCTGTTGGAAGGGAGCGCTTTGGATGCCTGGTGTGAACAAGCCGCAGTGGCCCACATAGAAGACGGCAGCATTTTCCAGAAATTAATGAGGGAAGGACTGGTGCGTTTCTCTATGGATTGGCAGACCTAAGATTGAAAGATGAATCATAGCCAATCTGCAGATCATCCCTTAAGAAGGATGTCTAAAGAAGTAGGGTGGCTGCAGATGAGCATCTGTATAAGAAGGGTGGAAGCTAGTGACTACCAGCTTAGAAGGAACCAGCCAGGGTGAACATCTTCTGCATGCATGAAACAGCAGTTTGACATTTTGAACAGTCCCAAATCTAAGAGTCACGAAAGTACCACAAACAAGAAAAAGCCAGAACTCAGTTAGGTATCCTAAAGATGGCCTGACACCAGATAAAAACTAGCAAGAGCCATGGAGACATTGTTCTTTCCCCCACTCCTTACTACTCTGTAGTCCTGACTCTGGAGAGACCACAAAGGGAGGCTAACTGGAGAGAGATCAAGGAAGAAAGGAGAAATCAGTGACTAGTCTTCTGCTTTAGAATCAAATAAGTACACACAGCATTTCAATGAGATCAAATTGCGAAAACAGTAAGAGACTATCTCCCACTAAATTAAAGTAACATGGTAAATTATAGGTCTCACACAAAATCATCAGGAACCATTTTATAACTCCACCACAACTACTCCAGCTTCCTCAACAAATAAATGATACTGCAAACCTTGACACAAAACAAAGTTGGAATAGCACAAAAGAGAAATAACAAGAATATTCTTCCTTAAAATAACAAACCAAATGGTAAAAGAATAGATCTACCATAGAAGGATTTAGCCTGTTATAAAAAGATGTTTCAATGGCAGACAATATGGACATAATGTGTATGCATGCCCATGCATTCTACCTACCTGATCATATAACAATTCAGTTCTCTATGTTGTATTAATGAATCAAATAGGAAAATATAAACCCAGAACATGTTCAGTAAGTCTTGGCCAACGCTAACCTGTCATAATGAAACAACACAACCACTATCATAGAAACTATGAAATTAATGTGAATATCATTAATGAGAGACAACTTGCTCATTATTATAACCTAAAACCATTTTGACAATATAAAAAATGAGATAAAGTTGAATTTACCTTACAAATGTTACTTTAGTTTCCAGTCAGTTGAATGAGACCTGAAACCAATCTATTTTTTCAGAACTTTGTTAGTTGACAGTTTTATTATTATAACCACAGGTAAAAGAAACAAGATGAAAGTTACTAGACATGTTGTAAAGTGCAGAATCTTAATGTAAAGTATAATTCTATAAGATGACATCAGTAGTGATGTTTTTCATTATCATATCTCAAAATGTGCATTAATGATGCAGAAATATACAGCAAAGGATTATGCTGCTCTGTGAAAACTTGAGCTTTCATTTCTTATATATTTAGACTTCTAAACGAATTTTCCAGCACTTTATTATTTGTTATAATTGTGTATCTGAAATTTTTATGAACCTTTTCTTAGTCATAAATATGATGTTACTGTGTTATCTGTGTAAATTTATTTATCTTTGGACAAATTTATATTTCAGAAATTATATACATTATAAATCCAAAAATGTTTGTATACCAATATTTAAATGTATACCTACCCAGTCATGATATTTTAAAAAGATTTGATTTTCTTTACTGTAATTGCTAAGAAGACTTCATTTTTAAGAGAATAGTTGGAAACACATGTGCTATTTTTGTCAGTTATAAGATCAAAACACATAATTTTGTGATTAAAATCTGTATACGCCTTGAAAACAGATGACAATTTTTAATGTGTCTGGTTAATTCAAAATCTTATTTAAATTAATATTTAAGTTAAGAACATTATGAAAGTAAATGACAAAATGATAGAGATTATACAGTGTTCTTTTTTATTAAGAAATTTAGTTGTTGTACAATCAAAAATACTTCCAATTAAACAATATTATATGTATATATTCTGAAAATTAGATTTAACCCCTAGAGCCCCCCTAATTTCTCACCCTTCCCCCTTCCCCCAACCCTCTTCCCCCCTCCTTTCCAATACATCTCTATGAATGCCTTAGGTTGTATGTCACTGCACCTTTACTGGGTTTAATACATGAGAATTGACCTCCTTTCACACTGGCCAGGGTCTAGCTCCAGCCTCCACAGATGAGTGAAGACATTCAACCCTTTACTCTCTGGGTAAGGCTGACTTCACTCAACATGATTTTTTCCAAAGCCATCCATACCTTCAAATGCAGCAATATCATTGTTTCTAATTGCTTAGTAGAACTCCATGATATATATATATATATATATATATATATATATATATATATATATATATTATGGTATGTATATATTTTTTTTGATCCATTCATCCAGTAAGGGACATCTGGGTTGTTTCCATATTTTAGCTATTGTAAATTGAGCTGCTATGAAAATTGATTTTGCTGTGTTGCTGTAATATGCTGATTCTAAATTTCCTGGAAAAATACCCAGGAGAGGAATAGCTGGATCATATGGTGCATTCATCCTCAATTTTTTGAGGATTCGCCACACTGCTTTCCAGAGGGGCTGTACCAGTCTGCAGTTCCACCAACAGTGTGCTAGTTTACCTATCTCTCCACAACTCCTCTAGCATCTATTATTGTTTATTTTCTTTATTTTTGTCAACATGACAGGTGTGAGGTGAAATCTTAATATAGTTTTCATTTGCATTTCCCTGATTACTAGTGATTTAGAGCACTTTCTCATGTATTCATTGGCTTGTTCAATGTTCTCTGTTGAGAAGTTTCTATTTAGCTCTTTGGCCCATTTATTGATTGGGTTGTTAATGTTTTTGAGGTTGAGATTTTCAGGATTTTATAGATTCTGGATATGAGATCCCTGTCAGAAGAATCACAGGCCATGATTATCTCCCATTCTGTAGGAAGCCTCTTGACAATTTTGGTTATTTCCTTGGCAGTGCAAACGATTTTTAGCTTTATGACATCCCATTCACTGATTTTTGACATTACTTCCTTCACTTTAGGAGACATATTGAGAAAGTCTTTGCTTATTCCCAAATGCTGGAGTGTTGGACGTAATTTGTCTTCCAGGAGTTGGAAGGTTGCTGGTATAATACCTAGCTCCTTGATCCATTTTGATTTGATTTTCATGCAAGGTGAAAGATAAGGGTCTAATTTCAACTTTCTGCAAGTGACTCTCCAGTTTGTCCAGCACCATTTATTGAGTACACTATCTCTCCTCCATGTTATATTTTGTCACCCTTTGTCAAAGATCAGATGCTTAAAGATTTGTGGATTTGTTTCAAGGTTTTCTATTCTATTCCTTTGGTCTTCACTCGTGTCTTGATAACGTCACCATGCTTTCTTTGTTACTACAGCTCTATAGTATAGTTTTAGATCTGGTATAGCAAAAAAACCAGTTTCATCTTTCTTGCTTAGTTATGTTTTGGCTATTCTGGGTTTCTTATTGTTTCAAATGAATTTGAGAATTGCTTTTCCTATATCTGTAAATAATGACATTGTATCTTGATGAGGATTGCACTGAATCTATATAGAGCTTTTGGCAGAATTTCCATTTTTAATACCTTAATTCTTATTAACCAAGAGATTGGAATATCTTTCCATCATCTCAGATCATCTTGGATTTCATTCTTCAGTGTCCAATAATTTTCATTGTAGAGATCTTTGACTTCCCTTATTAGGTTAATCCCAAGTATTTTACTTTTTTCCAGGATATTGAGAATGGGACTGATTTCCTAATTTCTTCTTCTGCCCTATTATTGTTAGTGTATAGGAAAGCTATTGAATTATTGGTGTTGATCTTGTAGACTGCCGCTTTGCTTAATCTGTTTATGAGTTCAAGCAGTTTACTGGTGGAGTTTTTTGGATCTTCTAGATACAGGATCATATAATCAGCAAAAAGAGAGAGTTTGACTCCCTGTCTTCCTATTATTATCCTTTTGATTTATTTCTCTTGCCTTATTGCCCCTACTAGAGTCTCAAGAACAATATTGAATAAAAGTGGTAAGAGTGGACAGCCTTGGCTTGTTCCCGCCTTGGCTTGTTCCTGAGTTTAGTGGAAATGCTTTCATCTTTTCTCCATTTAGTATTATACTAGCTGAGGGCTTAGCATATATAAAGTTTACAAAGTTCAGAAAAATTCATTTGATCCCTATTATCTTCTCTAGACATTTGAGCATAAAAGGGTGTTGAATTTTATCAGTTGAGATCATCATAAGGTTTTTGTGTTTAATTCTTTTTAAGTGATGAATTATGTTAATTGTTTTGTGTATGTGGAACCAGCACTGCATACCTGGGATGAAGCCCACTTGATCATGATGGATTATCTTCTTGATAAGTTTTTGAATACAGTTTGCTAGAACTTTATTCAGAATTTTTGCGTCCATGATCATCAGGAATATTGGCCTGTAGTTTCCCTTTTTTGATGTGTCCTTGTTCAGTTTTTGTATCAGAGTTATGGATGCTTCATAAAAAGTGTTTGCTAGAGTTCCCTTCTATCCAATTTATTGGAATAACTTAATAAGGAGACGTGTTTGTTCCTCCTAAAAAGTGTGGTAAAACTCAGCAGGGAATCCATCAGGTCCTGGGCTTCAGTGCATGTTATTGGGTTGTTTAGGAATTCTATATCATCCAGGGTCAATTTATGGATACTGTATATGTCTAGAAATTTGTCCTTTTCTTCCATATTATCTAACTTGGAGGAGTATAGAATTACAAAATATGATCTTATAATTTTTTGAATGTCCATGGGGTCAGTAGTGATTGCTCCCTTTTCATTGGAGATTTTATTGATTTGCTTCATTTCTCTCCTTCTTTTATTGAGATTGGCTAGGGGTCTATCAATCTTATTTATTTTTTCAACATACCAGCTCTTTATTGCATCAATTCTTCTTATTTTTTTTGTTCTCAATTTCATTGATATCAGCTCTGATCTTGATTATTTCTTGCCTGCTGCCTTTGGGGTTAGATTTTTCTTCCTTTTGAAAGGCTTTGAGATGGAGCATAGCTTATTTAGTTGGAATTTCTCTTTATTTTTAATGTGGGCACTCAGTGCTATAAATTTTCCCCTTAGGAATGCTTTCATGTTGTCCCAGAGATTTTTGATATGCTGTGTCTTCATTTTCATTCTCTTCCAAGAATTTTTGGATTATTTTTCTCATGTTGTCTTGGATCCATTCTTCATTTAATAGGGTATTATTCAATCTCCATGAATATGTGTGTTTTCTGTTATGATTTTTACTGTTGATTGCTAGGATCATGGCATTATGATCTGATAGGTATACAGAGTAATATCTACTTTTTTATATTTGCTGAGTTTATCTTTTTGAACTAGGATGTGATCTATTTTGGAAAAGGATCCATATGCTGCTGGAGAAGAAGGTGTATTCTGCTAACTTGGGGTGGAATATTCTCTATGTGTCTGTTAAGTCCATTTGATTTATGGAGTTGTTTAGGATGGTGATTTCATTATTGATTTTTTTTTATTTGATGATCTGTCTATTGGTGACAGAGGAGTATTAAAGTCTCCCAGTATTATTGTGTTGAGATCCACAAGTGGTTTTATGTCATGAAGCAATTTATACACATAGTTGTGAGTGCTGATATTTGGAGAGTAAATATTAACTATGGTTATTTCTTCCTGCTATAGGGTTCCCTTTACTACTAAGTAGTGGTCTTCTTCATCTCTTCTGATTAATTTATGTTTGAAATCTACTTTGTCAGATATAAGTATTGCATGCTGGCTTGCTTTCTTGGGCCGTACACATGGTAAATTTTTTTCCCATACTTTCACTCTTAATCTGTGGAAGTCATTGACTATTAGGTGGGTTTCTTGTAAGCATCAAATTGTTGGATTTTGTTTTTTGATCCAGTCTGCTAGTCTGTGACTTTTGAGTGGTGCATTTAAAACATTCACATTCAGTGTTAAAATAGAAGTGTGTAATTGGTTCATAGTCATTCCATATTATTAGCTAGATCTGTGGCTGTCTTGGTTGGTTATTGATGGAAGGTACTTTACTGAATTTCCTCTGTTTGTGGGTTTGGGTTATTAATTACTTGTACTTCTGTCTGGAGTGTATCTTTGAGAATTCTTTGTAAGGCTGGTTTTCTGTTTACAAATACTGCCAATTTTATCTTATCTTTAATGTTCTTATTTCTCCATGAAATTTGAAGCTGAGTTTTGCCAGGTGTAGTATTCTTGGCTGCATGTTGTAGTCATACAGACATTGAAGGATTTCTTTCCAAGAACTTCTTTCCTCCAAAGTCTGGGTTGAAAAGTTACAGACAGTGGCTGGAAAAGCAGCTCAGCGGTTACAGCGCTTGACTGGCATGCACAAGTACATGAGTTCAAACCCCAGTCCCATGTACACAACAAAGTATCCAAGGAATGAAAGTCAAATGAAAAACTAAATAAAAATTGCTTCTCTCCTTTTTTCTCTCTCTCTCACTGTCTCCTCTTTCTAAAAACAAAGAAAAGTTACAGACAATTCTTATTGGTTTACCTCTGAATGTGATTTGGTGTTTCTCCCTCACTGATTTTAATATTGTTTCCTTGGTATTCCTGCTGTACATTTTGAATATGATATGTCTTGGAGAGTTTCTCCTTTGATTAGGCCTATTGGGTGTCCTGAAAGTGTCCTGGATGAACATATCTCATTCTATTTTTATATGAGAAAAGTTTTCTTTCACAATTTCCTTAAGGATGTTCCTCATACATTTGTGCATGTTTCAATTTCTTCTTGAATTCCAATCACTCTTACATTGTTTCTTCTCATTTCATCCCAGACATTTATAAAATGTTGATCATGTTCTTTTAGTAGTTTTTCTTTTCTGTCATCGGTGTACTCAAGCTTGATCAGCCTTTCCTTGTTATCAGAAGTTCTTTTACCAATAGCAGAGGTTCTATTTTCTACAGAAATTAGTCTGTTATTAAATTCTTCCATGGTCCCTCTCATGTCATTGACTACAGATTTAAGCTCTATTACTTCCTTTTTGAGTATATCTATTTCTTTACTAATAGAGTTTCTCAGTTCTTGAGTTTTCTCATTTATTTCTTCATTAGCTCTTCTTTTAGTTCATTGTTCCTTTTTGTTATCAGATCATTCATAATTTGTTCTAGATTTTCCTCCCAGTCCCTGGTCATAGACATCTTGCTAGGGGAGTTATGGGTTTGAGATGAACCTCTGTTAGTTTGGTTCCTCATCTTTGAAGAGCTTCTTCTGGATTATTCAGTTGGGGATTGATGTATGGAAGCAAGATAAAACTCTGGGTTCTTCTTCTTTATATGTCAAGGGTTGGGTTGGATACCACCTCTTTGATAACCTCTTCCTTCCAATAACTTTATCTGCCTGGAGCCTTGTTTTGTTGCAGACTTTGGGTTAAGGTTCTAGGACAAGGGCTTGACACCTGGTGAGGTTACTGGGCAGTCTTTTGAGTTGTTGAAGCTAATCAGTTGAGGTTTGTCAAAGGTTGTTAGGGTCCCACATATGTGAGTTGGGCCAAAATGGACCCAACCTATGTACTATACTGAGTTCTGGATCCCTCGTGGTGAAATGGGCCCAGTGTATCAGATAGCTGGTGTGCATGACAGTTGTGTGGCATCTGAGTCTGGGGGACCTTGGAGGTATCCAGCTATCCTGCTGCAATGGGACCTGAGTCCTGTGCATGCACTGGTGAGGTGGTATCTGCTCAGGCTTCTTCTCACTCTAAGTAGATGCAACTTCTTGACCTGAAATCTCGATCTGGTTGTTTTTCTTAAGGACTGTGCTGTTGGATTGGGAGTTTTGTCCTGTCCCTTACTTGGGTTGGGGTATGTTAGGAAAGTGAAGTTCAGAAGTCTAATCACTATCCTGTCAACTGTTAGTGTCCCTTAAAATTTCCAACACCTCATGTGCTATTAGAAGACCATCACTATGAATGGCCAAAGTTTACAATAAACAGTATTAAGTTGGTTATTTAGTACAAACTATAGTACATTTTAAAATTCAACCTATGAAATGAATGGTAGTGTTAATCAATACTTTTGATGACACTAGTATTTAACTGTCACTGTATGCTTCATAGCATACAATAGTTATTTATATTGACATTCACCATGGTAATGGTTACACAGCCTTAATGATGAAAAGTCAAAGGGTATAAACTAATTGGGAGCCAGAGAGAGAAGGGAATATAAGTTAAAATTTGAGAGGAGGTTATATTGATCAAGCAAGGATAGTGAGAAAGTGGAGGAGATAAAGAATTTGCTAGAGAAAGAAAAAGAACAACAAGGAAAGAAAAAAGAAAAGAAAAATACAGTCTCTGGGGGAATAAAAGACAGTGGTGGCAAAATAAAGGACAGGTAACAGAAATATTGATAAGATTTGGGTGGTAGAGTAAGGGTAGAAGCATGTACAGGAAAATTATCCAGGTCAGGCACAATATCCTTCAAATACTAAA